>APFE030551848.1:0-16651 GCA_000404065.3 Pinus taeda | reverse complement strand
ATAATAAAAAAATAGAAAAACAATAGAAAACTAAAAATAAAATATGTGGTCAAATAATTTTACCTATAGCACTCCATTACTCACCAATTTGTAATGGAAAATCCGCATCACCTCGGAAATCCATCCCTACATATGGGTACTCTGTGAACACCATCTCTTGGTGGTCGAACCACTTGAAAAAGGTAGATGAGAACAAGACCTGTGACTGGCCAACATGCCTAGCCATAAGGTCCACCCATCTTTGCATCCGTGGTTCTCTCAGTCCCGACACTCCCAGTGAAATGTTCTGAGGTTGTATAAGTGGGATTCTTTCCAAAGAAAAGGCAGTCAAAATGGATCCATAACCAAAATTCTTGGTTCTTCTAGTATTTACTTTGGACAATTGATCTTTCATGATAAGAAGTACCACTTCGCACTAGTTGAACACCTTTGGTTCCAGGCATTCCAAGGCATACTGTATGTAGGATATATTTGCTAAGTGTAAGGCCATGCTGCCAGCCAATCTAGAAAGGGTAAAAAGAATGGTCCTTAAAGGATGATCAACAACATCCTGAATATTAATATTTCCATTTCTGCTAGGTTGGGATCCATCTCTGCAGAATTGATGAATGTAATCTTTCACCGATTCGCCCCCACGAGCAATTCCTGATGGTGAAAGAGGGGTACCATGTCTCGACAAACCCATCAGAAAATAAACATTCTCAATCGTGAAAGGAATGGATTTACCCCTGATCTGGAATACCTAGTCAATAGGATCCCAAGCATGAAGAAGGTACTGCAACAAACTTATCTGTTGTCTCATGCTAGATAAGCGGAAAAACTTTAGTAAACCAGAGTTCTTTAATGCATCCACTGTGCCCTGGTCATGTAATGCAACCATATCCTCTTCTTCATGTTCTCGTTCTTGCCATGAAACAACCATCTTTATCCAACAAATATCAGAAATACAAACATTAGATGAGTTAGGATTCATTTTGGGTAAAAAAAAATTTCAAAAATTTATGAAAAAACACTGTACAAACTTTCCCTTCTGCGCTCATCGAACTTAGCCTTTGAGCAAGGTGAGATGCATACTGAGTTGCCTATTGGTAGCCCAGTATGCATCACATTTTTTGATATAGGAAAAGTGTGATGATTGGAAACAAATTTTTAAACCCTTGAGGCCCAGAAAGATGAGAAAACTTGCCCAGAATTGAAAAAAGATGGAATAAAATTGAAGAGCATAAGGATAGCTCCTACCTGGTCCTGATGGCATCGGAAATGATCCACAGAATCTCTCATAATCGACTGGTGAAATGTGGAGGGAAAACTACTTCAAAGCTCCAAATCCAATATTTGAAATGAAATGATGAAAATGAAATGTTAAAACTACTTTTATGTTTACTTTTCCATGTACTTCAAGTAAATGTTAGTTTTAGTTCATTTTTCATCCATAAATATGTATTTTGAATCAATTTGATGGAGTTTTGAGAAGGCTAAACAACTGTTGACAGAATCTGATGTGCTAAATGGTGAATTGGGCATATTTGACCACCAAGCTATTGGGTTGTGTTATATTCTTTCCATGACTAGCCCACATAGTTAACCGGGGGGTTAGAGGGGGGGCGGAGCCCCCCTTTGTTGCGATTGTGTAGCGGAGGGGTCACAGGGGGTTTCAGGTGTACCCATAACCCCACTTTATGGGGTTTGGGGCAGTGGCTCAAAAAATTTTGGTTTTGGACCCTATGTTAGGATGGGTGGACCCACCTATGGTTTTGTGCATGATTTTCGCACATGTTTTGGATGTGATGGTTTTTGGTCCATGGTATTGGACATAATGGTTTTTGGTGCATGGTATTGGATGCTTCAACATGTATAAATATATATTATAACATTGAAAGGAACATAATGAAAAATCAATTTGGTAAACCCAGTTTGGGATCCAGGGGAAAATCTCTATGTATATGTGTTTTATGTGTTATCCCCTCACATTGTTTATTTTCTGTGTTTTAGAATTCGTAAGCAGGCAATTTCTGTATGGGGTTAAAACCTACATTTGGTATCAAAGTTTTTTTGGCTTCAAGGGGATGCCTCTGTTGTTGAGGGGTTTCACTTGGTCCTGTGGTAGACCCTGCTCAGTGGGAGATCGATTCTCGTGGTGAAAGAAGATGGCGAGTAGCGGAAAGATAGAGATCAAGAAATTTAATGGTCAGAGTTTTGAATTGTGGAAACTCAAGATGGAGGATCTGTTGGTGGATAAAGATCAGTGGATCATGGTATATCTGGGTACTAAACCAATGGGAGTGTCCGATGAAGAATGGAAGAAATTAGATCGGAAGGCAAAGAGCACAATATGATTGTGTGTCTCAGTTTCAGTACTGCTAAATGTATCAGCGGAAGCTATGGCGAAGGCTTTGTGGGACAAGCTAGGGACTTTGTACCAATCTAAGTCTCTAGTGAATAAGCTATTCTTACAGAAAAAGCTATATAACCTAAGGATGAAAAATAGAGACTCGGTGACAGAGCATCTGAACGCATTTAATACTATGGTAAGTCAGTTAGCATTTGTTCATATTAAAATTTCAGATGAAGATAAGTGCATCAGTTTGTTGTGTTCTCTACCAGATTCGTGGGATAGTCTGGTTATTGCAATAGGTAGCAATGCAACTGCCTTGCAGTTTGATGAAATAGTCTCATCCTTGCTGATGGAGGAGAAGAGATGGAAAAATATGGAGAGCCAGAATGGTGATGCCTTGTTTGTACGAGGACGGTCCCAGAACAGAAACAAAATAAGTCATCGAGTGGGAGATCTAAATATAGAAGGAGATCTAAATCTACAGGAAAACCTATAAAGGTGGTGTGCTGGAAATGTGGAAAGGAAGGGCACTACAAAAGGGACTGTAAATCTAAAGCTCCTTATAAAGGAAAGGGATCTGATGATGATCTTTTTGCAGAGGTGAAAACCACCTCAGATGAAAGTGGGGATGTGTACTTGGCTTCTTCAAGTACACATGTAGATCATGAGGCATGGTTGATTGACTCAGGTGCATCCTTTCACTTCACTCCCCATAGAGAGTGGTTCTGCGAGTATAAGAAATACGAAGGTGGTGATGTCTTCTTAGGAGATGATAGGAAGGCTAGAATCATTGGTCGCGGAAAAGTAAAGTTGAAGTTGCAAGGTGGAAGGGTTAGAAAACTTCCGGGTGTTCTGCATATTCCTGAATTGGCCAGAAATCTGATTTCTATAAGCAAGCTGGATGATGCAGGTCTAAAAAAAGTATTCAAGAAGGATACATACAAAATGGTTCGGGAGCACTGGTATTGATGCAGGGAGTTCAAATTGGAACTCTATACAAGCTGCAAGGTAGCACTGTTATTGATGGGTGCAACAGTTCTATGGTTCCTGAAAATGGAGCAGAAAATCTAGTGGTCTCTAGAGAAAAGACCATGTTGTGGAATCAAAGGCTTAGGCATATTGGAGAGAAGGGCCTTCAAATACTTCATGGTAAAGGTAAGGTAGAAGGTATGAGTAATAGCTCTCTGGATTTTGATTTCTGTGAAAATTGTGTATATGGGAAACAGAATCGGGTGAATTTCCCCTCTGGTATTAAGAGGGAAAAACATATATTAGAACTTGTGCACAATGATTTGTTTGGACCTATGAAGGTTCCATCACTGGGTAAGTCTGTGTACTATGTATCATTTATAGATGACTTCTCAAGTAATACATGGATATATTTCCTTAAGAAGAAATCTGAAGCCTTTGACAGGTTTAAAGAATTTAAGGCTCTCGTGGAAAATCAGACAGAGAAGAAGATAAAGGTGCTGAGGATAGATAATGGTGGAGAGTTTTGCAGCAATGAATTTGAAGAATTATATAAGAAGTATGGTATAGCATGACAAAAGACTACTCCATATACACCTCAACAAAATGAAGTTGCAGAAAGAATGAATAAGACGTTGATGGAAAGGGCAAGAAGCATGCTCAGTGGTGTTGGGTTAGGACAATAATTCTAGGCAGAGGTGGTGGATATTGCATGTTGCTTGGTCAACAAGTCACCTTCATCAACATTGGAGGATAAGACTCCACAAGAGGTATGGACTGGTAAGAAACCCTCTCTTTCACATCTGAGGGTATTTGGTGTGATGCATATGTACATGTTCCAAAGGAGAAACGAACCAAGTTGGATAGTAAATCTGAAAAGTACATCTTTATTGGGTATATGGATGGTTTAAAGGGTTATAAGCTTTTGAACCCAGTCATAAGGAAGGTTGTGTACAGTCGAGATGTGGTGTTTAGAGAGGTAAAATATGTTATTAAACATGAAGTGCAACCAAAGGAACCTGAGAAGATAGAGTTTGAGCTTAAGGAGGAAGAATCATACTCTACAGCAGAGGAGGAATTAGAAGATGAAGAGCCACAAACTTCGGGTGTGAGAAGATCAGTTCGAGAAAGAAGGCAGCGAGAAAGGTATAGTCCATCTACTTTCTATTCAAATTTTGCTTTATCTATTACTGACGATGATCCCAGAACTGTGAAGGAAGCAGTAGATTCACAGGATGGAAAACTCTGGAAAGAGGCCATGGTTAATGAAATGACATCTTTGCACAAAAATCAGGCTTGGGATCTGGTGAAGTTGCCAGCTGGAAGGAAACCATTGGCAACAAATGGGTGTTCAAGAAGAAGACAAATGCAGAAGGAAAGGTGGAGAAATACAAAGCTGGTTGGTAGCAAAAGGTTATTCCCAGGTGCCGGGAATTGATTGATATTTTTTCTCCTGTTGCCAAGGTAACTTCTATTAGATTACTTTTATCTGTTGCTGCTGCTTTTGATTTTGAGGTAGAACAGATGGATGTGAAGACAACATTTCTTCACGGGGATTTGGAAGAGGAAATCTACATGAAGCAACCTGAAGGCTTTGCGGTGAAGGGTAAGAAAGAACTAGTATGCAAGTTAAAGAAGTCTCTGTATGGGTTAAAACAATCACCTAGGATGTGGTATCAGAAATTTGATACATTTATACGGGGACTTGGCTTCACCAAAAGCAAAGCAGATCATTGTGTGTATTTTAAATTAATTGGTGACCGTGTTATTTATTTGGTCTTGTATGTGGATGATATGTTGTTGGTTGGAAATGACAAAGAAATTATCTAGGATTTGAAGACCCAATTGTCGTCCAAATTTGACATGAAAGATCTCGGTGCTGCAAACTATATTTTGGGCATGGAAATTAAAAGAGATCGGGCAAATAGGAAGCTCTAGTTAAACCAGAGGAAGTATGTCGAGACAATATTGCAGAGGTTTAATATGCAGGATAGTAAACCGGTGAAGGTTCCTATTCCTGTAGGTGTGAGGTTATCTGCTGAATAGTGTCCCAAGACATAAGAGGAAGAGGACATGTCCCGTGTTCCATATGCAAGTGCAGTCGGTAGCTTGATGTATGCCATAGTCTGTACTAGACCAGACATTGCACATGCAGTGGGAGTATTGAGCAGGTTTATGTCAAAACCAGGGAAGGAGCACTGGACAGCAGTGAAGCGGGTTTTCAGGTATTTGCGTGGCACTAGTGATTATGGTTTGTGCTACCAAGGAAGACTAGGATTGGACAGAGTGTTGGATATCCATGGCTTTGTTGATGCAGACTGGCCTGGAGATCTGGATCAGAGAAGATCTACAAGTGGGTATGTGTTTAACCTATTTGGAGGTGCAGTCAGTTGGATGAGTAAGAAACAATCTGTAGTGGCACTATCAACTACAGAGGCAGAATACATGGCAACCACTATTGCAAGCAAGGAAGCAGTTTGGTTGCAGAGATTGTGTTCAAGTATGGGGTTAGTACAGGGAGCTATAAATATAGACTGTGACAGCCAAAGTGCAATTTTCTTGGCAAAGAACCCTGCTTATCATTCAAAGACAAAGCACATTGATGTTCAGTATCACTTTGTGAGGGATATGATAGAAGACAAAAAGGTGTTGCTGGTAAAGGTGGACACTTTGAAGAATACTGCAGATGCATTGACAAAATCTGTGAGCTCTGAGAAGTTCTCTTGGTGTAGAGAAACAATGGGCGTTTCAGGGCTGGAAAAATGACTAAGCTCTCCTGTGGACCCCTATGGAAAGAAAATGACAAGTGGGAGATTGTTGGGTTGTGTTATATTCTTTCCACATAGTTAACAGGGGGTTTGAGGGGTACCCGTAACCCCACTTTATGGGGTCCGCGGCGGCACCCCAGAAAATTTTGGTTTTGGACCCTATGTTAGGTTGGGCGGACCCACCTATGGTTTTGTGCATGATTTTCGCACATGTTTTTTTGGACGCGATGGTTTTCGGTCCATGGTATTGAATGCGATGGTTTTTTGGTCCATGGTATTGGACGTGATGGTTTTTTGGTCCATGGTATTGGATGCTTCAGCATGTATAAATATGTATTGTAACATTGAAAGGAATATAATGAAAAATCAAGCTGGTAGTCCCGGTTTTGGGATCCAGTTGGAAATCTCTGTGTATACGTGTTTTATGTGTTATGCTCTCGCATTTTTTATTTTCCTGTGATTTAGAATTCGTATGTAGGTAATTTTTGTACGGGGTTAAAACCTACAGAGCTGAAATCGGAAATTTGTTAGAAGAATTCAAAACAGATCTATTAAGTACCTTAGGAACTCAAATTGACACTCTGAAAGCCAAGAAAAGACAAGAAGAGGAAGATCAATTAATGGTTGTCTTTTGTCCCAAATGCCGGAAGAAACATGCCTTAAAGTACTACCCATTAGAAAACATTCAAGTTTGTGCCTTTTGTACTGAAGATCATGATATATTTCATTGCTCTAAAGTCAAGATTTTGCAGAATTGTAATGTGGCAACTAACACAAATTTGGAGAATGTGTATTTCATGGGCGCAAAGAGACCATGGCAATCAAGACCTCCACCTCTATCAAGTATGTTTCCAAACCAAAATTTTCAATTTCCTGCACAAGGTCAGATGTATGCTCATAATTCTTGGAATGTACCCATGCCATGGCAGCACCAAAATTACCCACGACAACAATGGAGGCCATCTCAGCAATACTCTCAACATATATCAACCCTATCCTCAACCATATCAACCATATTCTCAACCATATCAATAGTATCATCAGCCATATTCACAATATCCTCCAACATATCCGCAATATCCTCAGCAGCAAGTTGTTTATCAACCCCAAAACACTCAACAAGCATTGCCTGCTCCTCCACCAATAAATCCATCTCAACTACAACTTCCATCTAACCAACAACCTCCTAGACCCACTCAGATTCCTACTCAACCTGTACGAAATCCAAATAATCAAGCAGAGAGACCAACTTATATTGTAGATGAGGGACCATCATATCCCACATTACCTTTACAAAATATCAATTTGAGGTATGGTAAGGTACTTCAAAAAGAACCTCCAATAGCTGAAAAATAAGAAGAAAACGAAGAAAATGAAAATGAAACTCCAACTCAAAGGAAAAAAAATGATGACATCAAAAATAAACAAATGCAACCATTGCATCCACCACCTTTTCTAGACAGATTGGTTGAAGCAAAACTTCCCATGTCTATACCACAGTTTGATGTTTTAGATGAGCTAAAGAATTTCTATATAAAAATTCCACTACTACAAGCCATAAAAGACATTCCCATATATACTAAAGCAATCAAAGAACTATGCCTCAAGAAGCCTACTAGGAAAAGAGTTGATCCACAAACTATTGATGTTATTCAACATTTAGCTGGCCTTATGACAAACACCATTTCAATGGAAAAGTATGTTGATCTTAGTTTTCCCAGAGTCACTACAATCATTAACAACATACATATTCCAAACACCTTAATTGACCTTGGGGCCGCAATAAATGTGATGACTCTTGACACAATGAAAACACTGCAGCTCACAAACTTGCAGCACACAAGAATTGTTCTAGAACACGTTGATAGGTCTAAAGTGATTCCTGAAGGGATTTTGGAGGACATAATTGTTTCACTGGACTCTTGCGAGTATCCAGTGGACTTTTTAATTCTTCAGCCAAAATCTAATTTAGGAGGACACCCTATCATCCTTGGTAGATCATGGTTAGCAACTACTGATGCATTCAGAAGATGTAGATCAAGTAATATGGTTATTTCACGAGGAACTGAAAGAAAACAACTCACCCTTTACCCATCAGCACAATCACCAGCAGTAGCACACAATTTATGGCTTGATGATAAATACAATGATAAGGAAGAAGTTCAATCTGTTTTCAACATCAATCAAATCTATGATTTTCAAGAACATTATAATGATGATTTGGTCGAATTGTTCCTTTCTCAACCTGATATTTATGAAGAGTTAAGAAATGACAAATATTGGCACAAAATTTTCAGGAAACATGCACCATTCATTCTTTGCAAACAACATTTTAGAACATTTTTCGCATTCAATCTATCACAAACACACAGAGCAAGACCATAGAGATTAGTCCAGGAAAAACTTTGAATATTAGCACTCACCTAGACTCATCTTAGGAGGAAAAATTGATCCAATTATTGAGAAAATACCAGAAAGAATTTGCTTGGGACTACACCGATATGCACGGAATTCACCTTGAAACATGCACTCACCATATTTATACGGATAGTAATATCAAACCAGTGAGGCAACCGCAGAGACGAATGAATCCCATGCTTCAGGATATTGTTAGAGATGAATTACAAAAACTACTGAAAGTCAATTTTATTTATCCTATCTCTGACAGTCAGTGGGTATCCCCATTGGTAGTAGTGCCCAAGAAAAATGGCAAGTGGAGGATTTGTGTTGATTACAGACAATTAAACAAAGCAACCCTCAAAGATTATTTCCCACTACCATTTATTGACCAAGTGCTAGACACATTAGCTGGGAAATCATCATTCTCTTTTCTTGATGGTTTCAGTGGCTATAACCAGATTAGGATAGCCTTAGAGGACCAGGACAAAACCACTTTTACTTGTCCCTGGGGCACTTATGCCTATAATGTTTTACCATTTGGACTTTGCAATGCTCTAGCTACATTTCAGAGCGCTGTATTAGCTATTTTTGCTGATTTAGTTCATGACTATGTTGAAGTTTACATGGATGATTTTTCAGTGTATGGTAATTCATTTGAGCATGCATTAGAGAATCTTGAAAAAGTTTTGAAGAGATGTATTGAAGCTAATTTGTCCCTGAGCAATGAAAAGTGTTTTATGATGTTAAATGAAGGGATAGTATTAGGACACTATATTTCTTCTCAAGGCATTAAAGTTGATCCATCAAAAATCTAGATCATTGTCAATTTTCCAATTCTGAAGACTCAAAAAGAGGTAAGAAGTTTTCTTGGGTATGCAAGCTATTACAGAAGGTTTATTGAACATTTTAGTAAAATAGCTTTGCCTCTGTTTAAGCTTCTAGCAAAAGATACACCTTTCAACCAGAATGAGAATTGTCAGCGAGCTTTTGAAACACTCAAAGAAAAATTATCAACCACACCAGTCTTAAAAGGACCTAACTGGACCCTACCATTTCACATGTTTATAGATGTATTTGATACTACAGTAGGTGCCTCATTAGGCCAAAAAGAAGAGTCTTTCAATTATGCCATCTATTTCATTAGTAAAAATCTAACACCTGCAGAATTATACTACACAGTCACTGAAAAAGAAATGCTTGCCATCATACATGATGTGAATAAATTCTGACATTATATAACTGGTTATGAGGTTTTTGTACATACTGACCATTCTGCCATTAATTATTTAATGAATAAACCAATCACTAATGGCAGAGTTACTAGATGGCTGTTATTATTACAAGAATTTAATATTACAGTGTTAGATAGACCAAGTAAGGAGAATCAGGTGGCAGATTTTCTTTCTAGACTGCAAAATCCAGGTGAGGTTGTTGCGGTTGAAGATTCTTTTCCAGATGAAAATTTATTTGCAATTTCAATAGCGAATCCTTGGTATGCTGACTTAGCCAATTATTTGTTCACAGGAAAAACACCTCCATATTTTACTCTAAAGGAAAAGAAGAGGCTGATCAAACAAAGTGCTAGATACTCATGGGTTAATGGAGATTCATTTTACATCGGTTATGATATGATTATTAGACGTTGTGTAAGAAATGATGAAATAATTGATATTTTAAAATCTTGTCATGATGAACCGTGTGCTGGACGTTTTGCAGCGAAAAGAACAGTATTCAAGATTCTTAGTCTTGGATACTATTGGTCATCTATTTTTAAGGATTCCAAGAAGTATGTGAAAAGTTGTGATAGATGTCAAAGAATAGGTAGACCAACAGCTATGGATGAAATGCCACTTCAGCCTCAAGTACATTTAGAGCCATTTGAAAAATGGGCTCTAGATTTTGTAGGACCCATCAATCCAACTTCCAAAGGCAAAAAGTACATCCTAGTATGTACTGATTACGTGAAAAAATGGGCTGAAGCAAAAACACTAGTCTGGGAAACTGAACAAACAATGGTAAACTTCCTTTTTGAAGAAATTTTTGTAAGGTATGGAGTACCAAGGGAGATAGTGACAAATCAAGGTACTCAGTTTACTTCAAAGCTAGTCAAAGACATCACAAAAAAATATTTAAGCACAGGAAAAGTACACCTTACCATCCACAGGCCAATGGCCAGGTGGAATCTACCAATAAAACTTTGGAAGGAATTATCGCTAAGACCGTAGCAATGAACAAAAAGAATTGGGAAGAGAAGCTCAAAGATGCACTCTGGGCTTACAGAATCACGTGGAAAAACACTACAGGATTTACACCATATTAGTTGGTGTATGGAAAAGAGGTAATTCTTCCTATTGAATTTCAAATACATACTTATAAGATGGCTGCAGATTTAGGAATTAATCTCAATGAAGCCCAACAAGAGAGAATTTGGCAATTGAACCAGCTAGATGAAATGAGGCAGCAAGCCGAGGAGACAACAATCCTAATGCAGAAACAATGGAAGTATTGGCATGATGCACACATTAAAAGGAAACAATTCAAAGAAGGAGATTGGGCTTTACTCTTTGACTCTAAATTCAGAGATCATAAAGCCAAATTTACCACACATTGGATGGGCCCATATGAAATAGTTCAAATTTATGAAAATGGATCAATCAAGCTTACTACCATTGATGGAGAAGGCAACACCTTTCTTGTTAATGGACATAGGTTGAAACTCTATCATAAGCCCATCATCTAGGAGGATTTTATTCAAACTATATCTCAGCAAAGGGAGGTTGAGATATTGCAGCCTTCAGCTGTGATATCTCTACCTTAGTTAATTCAATTTCATTTCAAAACAATAATATATATATGTATATATATATATATATATATATATATATATATATATATATATATAGTATATATAGATAGATATATATATATATACATAACAAAAATAAATAAATCATAATAATGGTTTAGATGTGAAAACCAGACTCTGGCACACTCTAACCCAGAATTCTTACTAGAAAACCAATCATTTGGCTGGTAAGAATTCCTTGTTCTCTTTGTTTACTGTTTTGTTAATCACTTCAATAATGACTTGAGGACAAGTCAAAGCTTTAGTGGGGGACACGAATCAGAAGAATCAACATTTTGTTTTCCCTATCTCATCTCTTCATTTGTAAATCTTCAAAGAATTTGTTTCAGTACTTCAGTATTTCAATAAAAGATCTGTTTTTGTTTTTGTTCTAATCAGAGGGACCTGTTCAAGCAATATGCAGTGGGACCTGTTTAGAAGACTATGTTACCAGTACCAATATTAGAGGGACTTGTTCAACAAATATCAGACGGACCTGTTAAAGACTGCATTCAAGATACATCAGGATACTTCAACAAAGTTTTCAAAGGTTTCTTATCATCAAGGCTACATCAACAACAAGGATAAAAGAAGTTGCACAAACATAGTTCTTTAGAGTTCTTCAGATTTTGAAGGGACCTGTTATATTCAAATTCATTTCAAAGGGACCTGTTTTGGATAGTGAAGACCAGTCATATTCAGACAGTGAAGATCAGTCCTACCTGTGCATGCCAAATCAACCATTGTCAACCAACAAGTGTAATGTATTGGTGAAATTTTTATTTTTAACATTTAAAATTCTTGAATTATTTTAATGTTAAAAATGATGATTATGATTGCTTGTTATCAATTTCAAAAATCCCTATACCCATCACCCTTGTAACATTCCTAACTACTCAACTCTGCTATCACTCTACTATCATTTCCCATCACACTTTAGCCTATTGCCATATTCCTACTACGATTTTCAGACCTTTTCCTACACCACTCTTCAAACCTTGTCATCAACTCCTCATTTTTAAATCGGCCATTAAACCTTGTCATCGATCCATCATTTTTCAATCGGCCAAGTACCAACACATAGTGGATAAGTCGTTCCATTGGAAAGACAAGTGGTAAATCATTGGAAGGACAAGTGTTAAATGATTTCGTTCATTTTGAATGTGGGAGTTATAAAAGAGTCTTTTGAACCAAGTCGGCTCATGAAACATATATCCATTATCATCACTACAACACTCTTTATATGTATATGGTGTTCTCATGGTTGTACCTATGCAAATCAGTACCACTCCTCTACCTTTATGATGTGAATGCACCTTCAACTCTGCATTATCATTATAGAAATTGGGTGAAGGTCGGCTATTAAGTTTTCAATTATAAAAATCTCAGTTCATAAAGTGCGTTACCATGTGAGTGTTCAAACTCTGAGTTTTCAAAGAGGGCCAAGACAGTAGGCGCTACAAAGGGAGAGCATAGCAAATAGGCTTACCACGAGTTTCTACCTCTGCCCATAATTTGAGGACGTTAACCAGGTTGCCACCCAAGCAATTAAAGAAGGAAACCTTGAGAATTGAGGGCGTTACCAAGTCGGCTAAGTGGAACGCAGGAAAAGAGGTAACACATTGAAAAACCCTGATTGAATTGTTAAACATAAACAAAAGGGTTAGAAAAGAGATTTAAAAAAAAATTACCAATAGGGCAGAGCCTGAAACATTTGATAGTTCACAATATCATGATGACTGTGTCACGATTTTAAGGGAAAAACACTGGTTATCTTTTCTAGAGAAATTCAATGGAAACAATGTAGAAGTGACAAAGCAGTTTGCATTCGCATTCAATGGAGAGAAAGCATTAATAGGAAACTTCTCTTTTAGAATTTCAGAGGATACCATAGCACAAACATTGGGAATCAGTCCAGAAGGGGAAAAATATTTCAAAACCAAAGAATTTAAGGAAAAATCATGGACTCAATTTATGTCTAGGTCAAGGGTTTCCTCTGTCAATTGGAAAAAGGGTGTTCCTAGAAGCTGGCTGATGCACCCATGGGATGAAATGGTATACATTATTCAGAAATTTGTTACATGTGAAGGACGTTATAGTATAGTATACCTATATCACATAAAACTTCTATTGCACTTAAAAGGCCAATGCACCATCAGTTTTCCCTATTTTCTCTTACAGAGTTTGACTAAAATGTCAAAGACCATTTAGAAACAAAAGGGTAATGAAGATAAGAGTTTGTATCATTTTGGGTTAATCAAAATTCTAATTGAATTTGAGTTGCAGAGGAGGGGAAAAACATGGAAAGAATTTTTGATTGCCAATCAAATTAAAATTGGAGAAGATGAATAGGAATAACAAGAACACACCGAGTTTATGCTTGATATTGATGAAGAAATCCCTGAGCATAATTCAAGCAATGTTCCTCCACCCAACAGTAGTGTAAGGACAAGAAGGATGAGGTAAGAAACTGCCAAGAAAATTGAACAAGACAAAATATTCACTACTTATACAAGAAGATCAAGGAGAATACAAAAGAACCAAACACAAGATGATCAACCAGAGTCAAATGCAAATGCACCAATGGACATTGAAAGTAGCGCTCATTCACAGCTAGAACAGGAAGCAAAAATGGAAATCAAGAGTAACAAGGGAGAAAGGAAAGAGCCAACACTTACAAATAAGAAACATAGAAGGTCAAAGAAACAAATTGAAGAGCTAAAAGAGGAATTGATGGAAGCAAACATGTTGAGAAGGTCATAAAGAAGGAAAATGAAATGTTGAGAGATTAGAGCAAGAAGACTCAGTAGAAAAATGAGACATTGAAGGAGCAAATCAAAGAACTTAAGACTGAACAAACTGAAATTTGCAAATGGGCGACAAAATGGTATACTCAGAAAAAAGCTCTCGAAGCAAAATATAAGAATCTGAAACATGAGTTCCAAGTTTAGAAGAATGCCCAAGTTTAGAAGAGTATAGATGTCTTGTTACAAGCGGCAGAGGCACAAGCAGGAACATAATATAAAGGGAGCACATCAAGATTAGCATGAGGACATGCTAAATCATTGAGCTTGGGGGAGATGTTGGTACTATTTTATTGTGATCCTTTTCTTCTAAAAATCCATCATTCATCTATCATTTTCTCCCATAAACCCCTCATAGTCCATTGAAATTGATCAATTAATCATTATAATTGTTATTTTACATTAAATTTAATTTGTGGATTTTTATGTTAAAAATTGGAAATTTTCAATAAAATTACGGGATGTCATGACTTCCTGTAATTGGTTTATGTTGTGAGACGTGGAATGGTAGGAAAATCAAAACAAAGGATAGGGACATGATCTAGGATGTACATACATGGTGAAAGATCTATTCAGCATCGCATCTGGAGCTCCTGGATACATGGTCAATGCTGGTCAAACCCAGCCTTTTTGGTCATAAAAGCAGTAAAAAGCCAAAGTTACCTAAACTGATTTCGTTTTGTTTTAGAAATCAGTTAAGATTAGAAAAAACAAAAATTTCCTTTTTGATTGTAAAAGCAGAAACATCTGCGTGATAATGTATGTACATTCGATTGTAAACCTTAAGGAATGTTAGTGAACGAAGGATAAGAGACATTGAGTAGACTTAAGACTGTGTATTGTATTGTTACCAGAACTCTGTTCTTGCATGTAATTGATTTCCAGACTTTAATCACAGGCAGCGTTTCATCATTCTAGTGTTTTATGTGTTAACAGTTTCATCATCTGAAGTTTTCTAAGTGTGCCATCAACGCGTGGACGGGCCCTACATGGGGACTGGTATACTTCCATTTTATTTTCATAGCATTTAGGCTTCAGATCTGAATAGCGTTTGATGCCATTTCTTTGCTTGTGAATAAATTAATTCGATTAGAAGTTCTTGCGAGTGTTATTGTATGATTCATGGTGATAGCTTGAAACTTCAATTGCTAAATTATTGAACAAGATCTTGTAAAAGATTTAATTGAGCACTGAATTTCGAAGTATCTCTGTGGACTCTGTTTTCATGCGTTTGAGTTTTAGTATGCTTAAAATAGTTTTTAGTTTTCATGAATTTGATTGTTAGGATGCTTAGTGTGTTACCGAGAAAGAGTTTTTGTGAATGATATCCTTGTAAGAGGATTGAAAACTCAAACTAGTAACACGCTGTGTTTTTAGAACAATTAATTAAATTAGATGATCTGAGTGTTTAAAGTGTGAAAGGAAATATATTCCAATCTCTTGTAAAAGAGTGTTGTAGCCTGTCACAGTGGACACTTATCTAGGTAGATGAGATCCTTTTAGGTCTATAGATTTTAGACACGTGCCTCTAATTTTAGCTACCTTGGTTGACGTTAAATTTAGCCTAATCTAGACCCCTGGATTGGTCACTACAACAATATTGCAGAGATTTAATATGCAAGATAGTAAACCGGTGAAGCTTCCTATTCCTGTAGGTATAAATTTATCTGTTGAATAGTGTCCCAAGACACAAGAAGAGGAAGAGGACATGTCCCGTGTTCCATATGCAAGTGTAGTTGGTAGCCTGATGTATGCAATGGTCTATACTAGACCAAACATTACACATGCAGTGGGAGTATTCAATAGGTTTATGTCAAAACCAGGAAAGGATCATCGGAAAGTAGTGAAGCGGGTTTTCAGGTACTTGCATGGCACTAGTGATTATGGTTTGTGCTACCAAGGAAGACCAGGATTGGACAGAGTGTTGGATATTCGTGGATTTGTTGATGTAGACCGGGCTGGAGATCTGTACTAGAGAAGATCTACAAATGGGTATGTGTTTAACCTATTTGGAGGTGTAGTCAGTTGGATGAGTAAGAAACAATCTGTAGTGGCACTATCAACTACAAAGGCAAAATACATGGCAGCCACTCACGCAAGCAAGGAAGCAGTTTGGTTGTAGAGATTGTGTTCAAGTATGGGGTTAGTATAGGGAGCTATAAGGATAGACTGTGACAACCAAAGTGCAATGTTCTTGGCAAAGAACCCTGCATATAATTGAAAGACAAAGCACATTGATGTTCAGTATCACTTTGTGAGGGATATGATAGAAGACAAAAAGGTGTTGCTAGTAAAGGTGGACACTTTGAAGAATACTACAGTTGTATTGACAAAATATGTGAGCTCTGAGAAGTTCTCTTGGTGTAGAGAAACAATGGGCATTGCAGGGCTAGATAAATGACTAAGCTCTCTTGTGGCCCCCTATGGAAAGAAAACAACAAGTGGGATAATGTTGGTTTGTGTTATATTATTTCCATGACTAGCCCACATAGTTAACCAGGGGGTTAGAGGGGGGTTTGAGCCCCCCTTC
>APFE030551842.1:0-22542 GCA_000404065.3 Pinus taeda | reverse complement strand
GATAACTTAAATGATGACCACCAAATATATTGACTTTCTAGGAATTTTTTACTAGGTTGTAATTGAGTTTTGCGCTAGTAGTTATTGTATCCATAGAATTAAAGTTATAACTTAAATGATGACCACGAAGCATATTACCATTCTTGGAAATATTCACTTGGTTGTAATTGAGTTTTGGGCTTGGAGTCAAAACTAATATAGCATTTCAATAGCTAAGAACTCATCTTTCTTTGATGTAAAGAAATAAGTTAATTACCCAATGCTTGAAAATATTTGGAGAAAGTGAAAGTCCATTCCCTTAAAAATTGTTAGCTAGTGCTTTTAAGTGACATGCTTTTTCTTAGATTAACAATAATAAATCAATCGATATTTCCACATAGTAATCAAAATTCTTACTAATAAAAAACTAAATTATAATTAATTTTCCAACCTAAAAATAATACTACCTTAATTAGAACTTGGAAAACTTATATTTACTCATAATTCATCCTTTCCCTATATACGTAACAATTTTTTTATATGGCCAAAACTCCAATATATATACATGCATGACTTATTTGAAAGGAGTTTTCATTTATTATCATTTTTTTATTTTACTTAAACCAAAAATATAAATCCAAGAATATCTTCACTGATATTTTATATGGATGTCACTTTTTGGGTTGTAATATCTGCTGAGAATCATGAAGGAAGATAAAACAAATCTACAAGGAGTTTATAACCTAGAATCTCAAGATTAAAGGTAATACTTCCTATCTTATCCTATTGAATAAAAAAACATTTCCCCCATTGAAAGCATGATTAAAACTAGGTATCTTATGTATAAGATGAAGTTAAATCACATGGAAGCCAAGACGTTTCATAAAATTGCTTCTAACTCTAGTAAAGCCCCTACTTTCAACTCATTTTGTGAGGATGACATAAGGATGTCCAATCCTGACTACAACATTGGAGGGATAAATTAGGACACCATTTCACATAATAAGGATAATACTTAATGTATTATTACATCAAAATTTAAGGAATAATGTGGGGTGATAAAGAGTTAGAGGGAGAAAGGAAAGTAAGAGATTATAAGGACGTGATCAACCCTAATCTAAAATATAAAGGGTATCCATCTTTGTCTTAAGCCATGTTTAGAAAAAACTAAACATTGATAAAAATAAGAATAAATTCTCATGACCTTCAAAGTGAAAATAATCATTGGTCAATTATCAAATATACACCATGGGACGAAAGGCGCAAGATGTAAAAACAAATAAAGAGTATTCTTGTCTAATTCCATAAGTTGTTGAAGAAACAAAAACTAGTAGACTGATTCACCTTGGTTCTTTAGTACACACTTGTAGTTGAATTGCTACCTCCCGCCAATGATGATGATTGTTTCGTCAGGCATAATCATTTTTGAGGCATACTATCACCTCTTTGCTAGCCCCGTTAGGATTTCGATCCAATTGTAGAAATGAGAGGGAATGAATACCCTAACCATCCGTTTTTAGTCATTTAAACCATCGATTTGGATCAAGCACTGTGAGGTTTTGTCACCCTTGAAAGAACACCATTTTTTGATCTTAAGTTAAAGGAGGTGGACCTAGTTCCTGTTGAAAGCATACTCCACATACTGGATGGAATGAACCCAATAGTCCTTCTTTAGAACTTTATCAATCCAACATTTCCCAAAGGGTAAATAAATGTTGGATGGGCTGAAATCAGTATGGACAGAAATAATGATCTTATTTTTGGGTAGGATGGCCATGGGCATGGCTGACATACCTTAGTTGTTTACTAGAACCTCCTATGTCCCACCTTCACCTTCTTTTTCTGCTACCTGAAATAAAAGAAAAAAAGCAAAACAATGCCCACACCATCACAAAAACTAGTACGAGTAGGCACCTTCTTGATTTGAATTTCAGAAAACCCAAACATTCTATCATTGTGAAATCTTCTTGATTATGGTCATGGAAAAACTGATGTCTCAATTCAAACAATCTTGATATGTCCAAATCAGAATGCAATTTGTGTATACACGTAATGTACCAATTTGAGCTTGCTTCTTTCTCTTTGTTTCAAACAATTGATGTCAGTTCTCATCATACATCAAATTTATATCCTTTTGAAAAGATTGTAATCTAACTAATTTTCATTCATCAACTCCCTTCAACGAATTTTTCTTTTACTTCCAATAGTTTATAAACTACATTTAAAAATATTTAAATAATTTAATAGTTGAAAATGATATAACATTTTGTCCTTCAATTTTTGGGAGTTAGGGATTTGTATGTTACCAATATAGGTTTAGGGTTGAGTAAATCAATTATTTATGGATAAAAATTTAGTAGTTAAAAATTAAAAGATTAAGAATTAAAGTAATAACCAATAACAATTTTGGTACATTTGTGTTAGCATGAATTATGGTTTAATAGATTAAAATTTTTAAATTAAAATTTAGAGTTTAAATAAAAAATTAGAGCTTAAAATGTCACTGGTTGTCCATGACCATGATTTTCCCATCAGGAAAAATGTGATCCGTGTCATACAATTTCTTGTTTGGAAGCCTTGTTTGGATTGCAGTCTAATCATACAAATAGGTGGTATTGAATACCCTAACCATCTAATATTCCTTGTTGAAACCATCAGTCACAATCAAGCAACTGTTAGGTGCCATCGCGCTGAAAGAACACCATGTTTCCATTTGAAGTTTAAGGAAGTGGACCTAGTTCTTGTGGAAATCATACTCCACATACCCAATAGAACGAGCCCAATAATACTTCTTTAGAACTTTATCAATTCAACATTTCCCTAAATGTAAAGAGATGCTAGATGGGTTGAAATTAGTAGGATTGAAGATGATGATGTTATTTTTGGTTAAGAGGGCCATGTGCATGAATCGAACACTTGATTTCTCCATAAGAGCCTCCCATTATTCACCTTCTATTTTTTCCACCTCGAACATTAAAATGAAAAAAAAAAAGAAAAATGCGCACACCATCAGGAAAACCAATACACATTTTCTTGATTTGGGTTTCAGAAAACCCAAACATTCTATCATAGTGAAATATTAATGATGGCAGCGTTGCAACTAGTGTCTCAATTCATAATGCAATTTCTGTATGTATGTAATGTAACAATGTGATCTCTTCACTTCTTTCTCTTTTTTCGAAATATTGAGCTCAGTCCTCATAATATATCGAAATTATTGTTATGAGAAAATACCATTAATTTTACCAAGTTTTATTTTGCGTCACCCTCCAAAACAAATTTGCATTCACCTCCAATAATTTATAAAAGATATATTAAAAGATTTAAATGATGTAATAATTGAAAATGATATTAATGAGTGAATAAACAATATATTGAAGGACATTTATCAGAGACTATTAGCTAGTTTATTGATAATATTATGAATAATAATAAATGAAACATTATTTTAATAATTAAGGTAAAAATATAACAATCTCTGTAATTGATTTTAAAATTAGATATCCCTATTTAAATTTATTGAAAAGTAGATATTCTTTTTAATTTTTAATATCTCGTATATAAAAATAAAAAAAACATTTTATATCATAAAAAGTTTTATTAACACTTAAAAGATATTTATTTTGAAAAATGTGTAAAATTTTTTATTTTGTCTGTTTCTGTGCTACATAACCTTTTTTATTTTAAACATTATTTATGTTCTATCAATCTGATATAAACAAATATCTCTATTTAACATGTTATTGTGCTATTTTATTTATGTACTATAATTATGTTTACTGTTTGTAATAGCTCATATACAGTATTTGAATTTGTTTTGTTAAACATATATTTATTTTTGTCTCGTTGTATAACCGTGAATTACAATGACATTATCCACTATATTTATATTATTTTTTTTCTTAATATTTCATAAAGTATTGCTATGAATTAATTTTCATCACGTTTATGTCAAAATTGATATTAAATAAAATTATATTTAATATATTTTATTTTTTCCTTAAAGTGTTTAATTAGTATTTTGTGAATTTGAATTTCTTGTATAAAATTTGAATTACAAATGAGATAATATTTGTTATATCCATAGAATTGAAGTTTAATATTATTAAATAATAGATGATCACAATGATCCTTTCAGAAAGTTTACTAATTATGATGTGATGCTAAACATTGATTTGTTACTATTTTCATTATCAACATTTGTTTTCCAATTTTTTCATTTTTCTTTAAATTTTTATCATTTGTGAATTATTTTTGTTGGCTCTCTTTTCATTATAAAAGAGGATAGGAAGTGGGATATTCCATGTCATTTTTTATACATTGCAAAATTTATTGTTGAGAGAAAATGTTTATGTGATATTTTAGAATTATTATTAGCAATAGTTTATAGGTCATGTTGATTATAATTATAAATAAATTTGAAAGGGAAGATTTATTTTTTATAGTTGAGTTTTATCAAGGTTATTTTCTTATATAAATGGAAAGTGAAAACTTTATATTTAATGGTATGAAATTCTTTGAACAAGGAAATCTATGTACTATTAATATATTCATCTACTAAGTAAATGTATTAACTTTTTTTTTTTTTAATGTAGTGAAATGTGAAGTTTGTAGTAATTTTTTGAATTTTTTATTAAAATTAATAAAAAATTAATATAAAAATTGTTTAAATAAATATGAGGTAATATTATTGTAGAAATTTAATTACTATTTATAATATATTCCAATTGTGTAACATCATGATAAATTTGTATCATTATATTTGTGGAATTGTGCTTTTATTTTAGTATTTTTTAATGCTAAGTAAAACTATTTAACCACACATCAATCTAGAAAACAACTAGATCTAAACAACTCCTATATAATAGGAACATAGTCTTTTACATAGAATGAATCACAATTGGGACAAGTAGGAATTGTATTTTCCAAGTTTCATCCTCAATGACTAGTCTCGATCTCAATATGAAAAGTCTAGTTGTGGTCCTGGTGTTTACAAACATAAAGAAGAATATGTCAACATCCATGTAAAGGAAAAACCTCCATCGGAATGCATGAGTACCAACCGCTTCAATCACTAGTCAACTAGGATGTCCTTCATCTACATGGTTCAGTCAACCATTATCTACATACTTGTACCTATACCTGCAAATCCCACTCCATCATTGTCATCATGGGTTCTATCGGATTACCCATAACCATGCTCTGGGTTTTATCGATTTACCTTAAATCATGCCCAAATTTTTGTCAGCTAACCCTAAACCATGCGTACAAGAATCACTGTACACTTTATTCTCACACATGGTTTTTGCCTTACTAAAATCCTACACTGCAAAGTGATTTCCAGCTTACCACAAACCTACACTGCAAAATGATTTATGGTTTACCACAAACCTGCACTTACATACACTCTCACAAGTGGTTTCTGGATTACCACAACCCTGCACCTACATAGTGGTTTTTGGATTACCACAAACCTACATTTTTAAAGTGGTTTTAAGATTACCATGAACTTCATGGGAGTACACCTGCCTTACAAGGCTTACAACACAACTCCAACTCATGGAGTTACCAGGTACATGCTTTAAAAATATTACTACAAAACACCATAGACTACTAATACATGTATGTGACACATACTACATGATCATCATGATTCTATTCCATAAACTCACACAAACTTTCACTTTGTTGTCCATCATAATTTAATATTTGAGGAGCTCCCACCACCATCGTCTCATTCCATCTTCACTGCCATGTCTTCATTATATCTAGTAATCAATTAGTACTGCAAATAAATTTGTGTACTATTGGAATGGCCAATTCCAACATAGAATCAAACATGTGAAAATAGTTGGCCAGACTGTTTGTTAAGCATCCAACCTTTTCCACCGAACATATATCAATACAATTTTACATGACTTGGTACACTCCAACCGTTTATTTTGACCAAACATAATTATAACCAAAATGTCCCACCACAAAAATGAAAGTCAGATTTCTCATGCCATGGTTTTTTAAAGAATAAAGCTTTAATGAGAAGTAGAACAAAAAGATAGTAGAGTAAATTTGGCTAAATGATTCAAAAATACCATTAGTTCCAAGTGGCTACAAGCTCAACTCTTCAAAATTCCCTTGAACAAAATCGATTTTATGTTGGCGAAAATGAAGAGGTTTTTGTTAGGTGCAAGCCATGGACTAACAGATAAATATTATTCTCATTCAAATCCATCGATTATTGAAGGAAAAGGAACTCATACATGGACTTGCCTTGCTTCTTTGGGATGAAATCATAGTTGAACTGTAGCTGCCTACCGACGACCATGATTTTCCCATCGGGCAGAATGTGATTGGTGTCATACCATAGCCTGTTTGGCAGCCCTGCTAGGATTTCAATCCAATCACAAAAATAAGAGGGACTTAATACCCTAACCGTCTGATCTCCCTCCTTGAAACCACCAGTGTAGATCAAGCAGCTGTCAGGGGCCATCGTGTCAGAAGAACACCATGTTTTAGTCTAAAGTTTAAGGGAGCAGCCCTGGTTCCCGTGGAAATCATACTCCACATAATCGATAGAATGAGCCTAGCAATCCTTCTTTAGAAATTGATCGATTTGGCATTTCCCAAAGGGTAAAGAGATGTTGGATAGGCCGAAATTAGTAGGATCAAAGATGATGATATTATTGCTGGGTAGGAGGGCCATGTGCATGGCTGAGTTCTCCATCAAAATCTCCCATTTCCCACCTTCGCCTTCCATTTCCGCCACCGTGGGCACTAGAATGATAAAATGCAAGAAAAATGGCCACACAATTACTCTATTTCTTGATAAATGTTCTATCACTATAAAATATTAATTGGCAGTCACCATGAAACTGGTGTCTCAATTCACGATAAAATGCGTGTGTATATACCAAATGCAACAATGTGAGAGATCTTCACTTCTTTCTCAATGCAACAATGTAACAATTGAGCTCAATCATCATGAGACATAACTTTATAACCTTGCCAAAATATCGTTGATTTGACCCTTTAACCATATTTCATTAGCCGTTGCCCTACAAAAAAAACAAAAAAATTACGCTCACTTTCAATAATTTATACACTATTATTTAAATAATATAATAATCTAAAATAGTATTAATGAGTAAATAATACCTAAGAAATATTGTAAATAATATTATGAATTAATAATACATAAACATATAATTAACCTAGAAGATTAATTGCTTTTTTATTATTGTTATTTATAATGATAATATCATATATATAAATAAAGACACTTTTATAACATAAAACGTTTATAAACTATAATAATCTATCACTTTTCTCCATTTTAAGTTTTAAAAATAGATTTATTTTTCATTTTAAAACGCTTATTAATAAAAATATTATATTAATATATTAAAATTATAAAATTTTAATTAAATAAATATCAATTTAAAAAAAAATCAATATCATTCTTATTTATATTTAATTATTAATTATTAATTTACTATTAATATTATAGTTAATTTAGTTTATTCTTAAGTAATATTTTTTTTCCCTTAACTCTAACATCTATTATTTATTTTATTTATTACTATAATTGCTGGCCTATCCTACTATATTATACAGTATTTTTTATTTTTCTTGATGAAAACATAATAAGTCTTACTTGTGTAACATTGTATTAAGTAAATTTATGTATGCATTTCTTTGCTGAAGTATAAGTCTTTTGAATTATTTTTTTTTGATAAAATTTAAATTATAAATGGGATAATATTTATTGTGTATTTAGAATTAAAGCTAATTATTATTATTAAGTTATCACATTGGAGATAACTTAAATGATGACCAAAGAGCGTATTGATTTTATGGGAATTGTTGACTAGGTTGTAATTGAGTTTTGGGGTAACATTTATTATGGCTATAGAATTAAAGATAAATATTATTTGAGAATAAAAGATCACCATTGAGATAACTTAAATGATGACCACAAAGCATATTGATATTCTTGGAAATATTGACTAGGTTGTAATTGAGTTTTTGGCTTGGAGTAAAAAATAATATAGCATTTCAATGACTAAGAACTCATATTTTTTTGACGCAAAGAAATAAGTTAATGACCCAACACTTGAAAACATTTGGAAAAAGTGAAAGTCTCTGCCCTTAAAAATTGTTAGCTAGTGCTTTTAAGTGACATGATTTTTCTTAGATTAACAATAATAAATCAATCTATATTTCCACATTGTAATCAAACTTCTTACTAATCAAAAACTAAATTATAATTAATATTTCTACCGTAAAAATAATACTACTTTAAATTATAACTTGCAAAACTTATTGTTGGGCCTCGAATTTGTCATAATTTTGTTGATGAAACCATCCATTTTCGCATCATTTCATTCACCCATTGTCATCATTTTTAACCACATTTCTTCATAAAGGCACCAAATTCCCGAATACATGTTTACATGGTTTATTATTATTATTTCCATTATTTTTAATGAATTAAGAAGAATTTTGCATGGTTTACTAATGAAAACTTAACAAGTTCAAGTTTTTGCAACTGAATCAATTTCCATAGCTATCTCCATGGTTGAGGTAGTAGCACCACTTTAGAATGAAAATCAAAACTTGGACTTGGTTTCTAAAAGCTCCCATATGGATTTATGTTGCTCAAAGTCCACGCAGCTCGTACGTGTGAACCTCTAGCATGAAATCAAAGGAAATATGTAGTTTTTTTTTACCAGTCAACTTCAAACGTGTTTTATGAGCAAATGAAAATGAATTAAAATAAACTATAAAACATGGGTTTTCTTTTCAACAAGCCCAATTAGGCTCTAGGTGAGCGATTGCCTCAAATTCGTTGTCGTTTGGGATATTTTATAGGTTCTTTGGAGCCCTATTTTGTAGGTTACTTGGATAAATAGTTTTCCAGTTCGTCATTCAATGCATAGTCACCAAAAAGATTGGAATGAGTTGTTCTTTAGAAACTTCATGGCAGGAAGATCATTATTATCATATATGGGAAGATCTTTGATCTAATGATCCATCAAATAAGATTGGATTTTATTTTTAAGACTGATCTCATGACCAAAACTTAAGAAAGAAAATTATACGTTTTTAGATTGCCTCAAAACTCTATAAATTACAGTATCTTTGATGAGAGGAGGGATGAGATGTCAAGGATGAAAATTTATTTGTAACTTTTGCTGATGATTGCAAAAGAGAACTATATATTTTTTAATGAATGCAATCTCTTTTATGGTGCAATTATGAATGTGATTGGTGATTCTAGTCATGTGATCTGAGTTTTTAAGCATCTCACAACCAAAATGGGGAAATTGAATGGAAGAGAACTGGGACTTTGCCCAGTAAACTGACAAAGACCACCTAACAAAACAAATTGACAACAATAGCAGAGAACGAGCCTACCGGAGCAAGGCCCGTAGCAGTTTCATGAACCACGCCGGTGAACGAACCCCCACTTGCACAAGCCAGCCAAAGGAGCATTATTAGCCATATACCAATAGAGTAAAGACAAGAAGTGAACTAAGAATGGGAAACTGAATGCACAGTAAACAAAATTGCTTTACCTGGAGAGTAGTCGTGTGGGAAGATTGAAACCCCACTGAGCCACAGCCAATAGTGATACCCTGAGACAAAGGAGCAGACCTCGTTAGGGCCAAAGGAAAACCAAGAGGGAAAGAAAATCATGGAGGAACAACTTACCTAAAAAAAATTGCGACACAGAGGAGGCGACCGTGACTGTGACTTGTAGAACGCAACACAGGCAACCATTTGTTAGGATCCAGAATTGACCAATTTTGACCTTATATTTCCATCATAATATTATCCTTTTTCAGTCATAAGTTATAAGTTTTGATCGTACAATGACTTGATTACCCCAAGGTATGGAGTAACCTCCCGCATATCTATATGTTTAATTGTTCACTGCATATTCGTAAGTAACTATGTATTTATCTTTGGAAAGCTAACTGAATTGCTAAGTAATTGTCTTAAGCCGCAGGAGTTATAACCTACAGTTGCTGTAACACCAAAAACAGCAACTACGCAGTTGCTGCAACACCAGAAGCAGCAACTGCGCAATTGATATAGTCAGCAACAGATATTATCTAAAGTGGGTATTTTTGCACCAACTGAGAATCACAACGGCAATTATCTGAGACATGGTTAAATCAAGCAATTGTCCAAAACAAGAAGAACACAGCTACCTGAACTCAGAACCAGAATAGCACGGGGAATCAGCGAGAGGAATGTGCATATCCCAAGGAAGACGGACGAAGACAGTTATTAGCTGTGTAACAGTCTAAACAAAGAATATATCATTATATTGTTGCAACAACATCTCTGTATTTCTTATTTTTGATTAAACGGGTCAAACAACTGAACTGTAACAATCTATTGTAATAGATGTCTTCTCTATAAAGAGGAGACATCTACATTAGTCAAAGGAGGCTGGAAAAGCATTTTGTAAAACTATCAGCAATTCTGAACTTCACTGTATCTGAATTTTTGACGGATGAATAGAAGAACATTCTGAGTATTTAAACTATTCTTCGCATTCTGGGGAATCTTGTGAGAAGGACTGGGCCCACCTTCCTCACAAGATTCACCCATTTACTTTGCTGTCAAGTGTGTAAGTGTGTGGTAGTTTCTTTTTGCAGATACTCTGTTTTGGACTTTGTAGCATTACCTCTTGAATTTCTATTTTGCTAGCACTCTGTTTTATCTAGCTATTCGACATTGTGCAAGTGTGTTTCACCGGTGAATCTGAGTGCAGTTTGTGTTAGCAATCTAATTCCAAGGGCAGGTGCTGAACGTCCTCATCTGGAGGATAGGGTCCTGATACTCTGCCAACAGAGCATACATTTCTTTGTTTCTTAGATCTGTAATTTCAATTAATTCTTTTCAGCATTGTGATAACGTATTACAGGAATTAAGTATACTACAAATTTCAATGCTTTTAGAATTTAAGTACAAACAGTACGCAGTGGCCTTTGGAATAAAAAGACTTTCCCAGGTTGACAATTAATGTGGCACTTGATCGTTTAATCAATAAACAATTCAACTAGCCAACATTTTGGCACCGTTGTCGGGGAAGGCAACTAAAGATTTCTAAAGGCATTAATGATTTCTTTGTGAAAATAACAGGTGCATGAGAGGACGCAAGAAACCTAACTTCACAGGCGGCAAGGGAGGAAGAAAGACCTTCATTGACGAAATCATCTCAAAGGCTGAAACATCGCAGAGAACGAGTTCTCAGAGACCTCAAATACAGTACTCCTCACAAACGGATCGACAGACGGAGGAAGTAGTGGGGCCTGAAAGGAAGCTGGAAGCATCTGAGCACACTGAGGAACCAGTAGAGGAACCTGAAGAACCTGAAGAACCTGAGGATACAGAAGATAAAGTAGGTGACTCAGGAGAAAGACCAATGGAGGATAACAGAGCAGAAGGAAGGGGGGAGAACTCACTCTCTACCCTGGAATTCCCTATTGGGGACCTGCCAAGAGGAACAACTCCTATGAAGAACATTCCCCTTTCATCGCTACCCAATTTCCATGGGTTATCCTTTGAAGACCCAGATGAATTCCTCTTTGAATTCGATATATTATGTAGAAGTTATGATTATATAAATTCTAATCAGAAACTAAAATTGTTTCCAGCAACCCTAAAAGGGAATGCATTGAGATGGTTCATGAGCTTAGGGTCTCAGGCAATTTCTACCTGGGACCAGATGAAAGAAGCATTCTTGGCCAAATACCAAGATTACTGCCGAACAAGAGAAAGGAAGGAAGAGCTGTTTAAAATGGTACAGAAGGAGGATGAGAGCTTAGAAGATTTCGTGGAAAGGCTGCAGTATAATCTGTAGAGGTCTGATCACCTTACTATGAGTAAAGACATTCTGAAGACCATATTGTTGAAGGGGGTCAGAGATGACTGCTTGGACATGTTGAACATGCTGGGGAAAGGGGACATCTCCAAGGAACCATTTGAAGAAATTGTTAATCTCTGCATGAGGTGCTCAAGAGGAGCAGGGAACAGATCAAAGAGTAGAGATAATGTGTATTCGAGAGTTCAGAAGTTAGCCAGTGGAGGAGCAACAAGAGGTGAAATAGGTAATTTATTAGAAGAATTTAAAACTGAAATGTTAAGTTCTTTTGCTTCACAAATTGATGCTCTGTAGGTTAAGAAGAAACAGGTGGAAGCCGAAGCTGCTTTAGCTATTTTCTGTTCTAAATGCAGAGGCAAACACCCACTTAGGGAATGCCCACTGGATAAGACACCTATCTGTACGATCTGTGAATTGGACTATGAAACTCAACAGTGTCCTTCTCTGCCCGGAATCAAAGCAGCATTGCAGACAACTAAAGAAGAGGCTGAAGCAGTGTATCTGATGACACAGAGAAGGCAATGGCCACAAAGACAAGGTATGAACTCTAATACAACATTTAGTCATTGGAACAATAATTCTCCTTTTCAAGCAAATTACCCACCCATGAACCAAATGCAGTACCCACCCTTTAATGCAATGAATTTTCCACTTATGCAACAACCTAATCTCCCTTTTTCTGATCCTGCTATGTGGAATCCCTGGGCCCCACAACAACCATATTTCAATCAATGGAACCCAAATTGGGTAGCCCAGCAAATACCATTTCCTCAGCAACAACAGTCTCTTTCCTTACCACCCAATACTTCCCAGAATAACCAAGCAATGAGACCCCAACTGCCTGTGCAACCTAACCCTAATCCAAACAATAATAAAGCCTTGCAGGTAATTGACATTCAAAGTCAACCTGCCCTTCCCATGCAATGTAATGACATCCATTTACATTTTGGAAGAGTAGTTGAACCCATCATAAATGAAATTACTAATTCTGAAAAATAAGAAACTAGGAAAGGAAAGTAATCCAATAAAGATACCGAAATTCTTGAATCAACCACTAACAAGACTGTCCAAACAACTGAACCACCCTTCCCCGAAAGACTGACTCTGAGTAAAATGTTTGAGCCACCAGCCTTTAATCTTTTAGGAGAACTGCAGAATTTATATGTTAAAATTCCATTATTACAAGCATTAAGAGATGTCCCTATCTATGCCAGAACTGTTAGAGATATTTGTGTCAGGAAACCTGGAAGAAAAGCCAAGGAGCCCCTCACAGTTCATGTGATGGGTGAATTGACTGCTCTAATGACAGAAAAAGACCCTCCTGTGAAATATGGTGACCCTGGTCACCCTACAGTAACAGTTCATGTCGGTAAGACCTTTGTCTCTAAAGTTCTGGTTGATTTAGGTGCTGCAATAAATATTATGACATTGAAACAGCACAATTACTGCAGTTGAAGCATTTGATCAGGGAAACTCCAACTATTTTAGAGTTGGCCGATCTCTCTACAATCAAACCTGAGGGAGTAATCGAAGACCTGGTAATCTTTGTAGAATCTTGGAATTACCCAGCCGACTTTGTTGTGTTACAAACTAAAACAAAGTTGGGGGGTCATCCACTAATCTAGGAAGGCCATGGTTAGCTACAGCAGATGCTTTTATCAGCTGTAGATCTGGATCAATGACAATATCCAATGGCCAGGAAACTAAACAATTGACTCTTTACCCCCATGCCACACCCATGATCAATAACGATAATTCAATATGGGTAGACTATGAGGATGAAGAAGCCCAACCTATTTTAACAATCGGACAAGCCTTAACTCTCAAGAACTCAACTGAAGATGAATTAATCAGCAACTTCATTTCTGAACCCTCTTCAGTTAGCTCAGAGATACATAATCACCTTACCTCAATCCTAGAACCAGAGTCCCAGAACGATCTCGAAACTGAAGATTCATCTCAGATATTAGCCGGTAGTCCTTCCAAAAGTGTGACAATAGAAATCGAACCAAGAAAGACATTAAATATAAATCCAAACCTAACAGATGATCAAAAGCAGCAGTTAATGAAGCTACTTAAAGAAAATAAGGAGGCATTCGCGTGGGATTACACAGACATGAAAGGGATTTCCCCTGAGCTATGTACTCACCAGATTTATATTAAAGAAGGATCCCGTCCAGTTTGTCAACCCCAAAGAAGGATGAATCTCAATCTAAGAGAAATAGTAAATGAAGAGCTTCAAAAGCTCTTAAATGCAGGATTTATATACCCCATATCTGATAGTGAATGGGTTTCTCCGCTAGTAATAGTACCCAAGAAAAATGGGAAATGGCGAGTATGTGTAGACTATAGAGCCCTAAATAAGGCCACCCAAAAAGACCATTTCCCATTACCATTCATTGATCAGGTATTAGATAGCTTAGCTGGTAAAAAGTTCTTTTCCTTTTTGGATGGATTCAGTGGGTATAATCAAATAAGGATTGCACCCCAGGACCAGGATAAAACCACGTTTACTAGCCCTTGGGGGACCTTTGCCTATAAGTTTCTCCCATTTGGTCTATGTAATGCACCAGCGACATTTCAGAGAGCGGTCATAGGCATCTTTTCTGACATGGTAAATGATTCCTTAGAGATTTTTATGGACGACTTCACTCCTTATGGAACTGCCTTTGAAGATGCTTTGCAAAATCTAGAAAAAGTACTCAAGTGGTGTATTAAAGCACACCTTGCCTTAAGTACTGAGAAATGCCACATGATGATGAATGAAGGCATTGTATTAGGCCATTATGTTTTATTACTAGGAATTCAAGTCGATCCTGCAAAAATACAAGTCATTTTGACCCTCCCTATTCCCAAAACCCAGACAGAAGTAAGAAGCTTCTTAGGACATGCAGGATATTACAGAAGATTTATCAAATATTTCTCTAAGATAGCTTCCCCTTTGTTTGTGCTATTAACAAGAAACGCTGAATTTAAGTGGACTGATAATTGTGGAAAAGCATTTGATCAGCTTAAACATCAGTTGTCCATAGCTCCCATTTTAAGAGGACCTGATTGGGCACTTCCCTTTCACATATCCTCTGATGCTTCAGACACTGCCATAGGAGCCGTCCTGGGACAAGAAGAAAATGGTCTTCCCTACGCCATTTACTTCATTAGTAAAAACATGACTCCCGCGGAACTTAATTACACGATCACTGAGAAAGAATTTCTAGCAGTTATTTATGCTATTAATAAATTTAGGCACTACATCACTGGTTATACTACTTTTGTGCATACTGACCATTCGGCCATCAAATATTTAATGAATAAATCTGTTACAAATGCTCGAGTTACTAGATGGCTACTGTTATTGCAGGAATTCGATATCACAATTGTGGATAGACCAGGAAAAGAAAATGTAGTTGCTGACTTTCTTTCTCGGTTAAAAACTAATGAAAATATTCCAGTAGATGATTCTGTTCCCAATGAGTATCTATTTGCAGTTTCTGCCCACTCACCTTGGTATGCAGATATTGCTAACTACTTAGTTGCAGAAAAATTACCATCGCACCTATCGCACAGAGAAAAAAGGAAAATCATTCAGCAAAGCGCTAGGTATAGCTGGATAAGCGGATGTCTGTTTCACACAGGGATAGATCAGGAAATCCGGAGATGTGTTGGGGAGGATGAGATCTATGATGTACTAAAAGCTTGTCACGATGATCCTTGTGGAGGACACTTTGCAGACAAAAGAACAGCACACAAGGCACTCAGAATGGGATATTACTGGCCATCACTGTTCAAAGATGCCAGAAAGTATGTGAAGGCATGTGACAGCTGTCAAAGAATGGGCCAGCCTAACTACAGAGATGAAATGCCACTCAATCCCCAGGTAACCCTTGAACCTTTTGAGAAATGGGCATTAGATTTTGTAGGTCCCATTAATCCTCCATCTAATCAAAGAGTATACATATTAGTATGCACAGACTATATGACTAAATGGGTAGAGGCCAAAGCACTCATTAAAGCTAATGAAGAAGCAGTATTAACATTCTTATTTGAAGAAATCTTTGTTAGATTTGGATTACCCAGAGAATTAGTCACCGATGGAGGACCTCCTTTTAATTCTCATGGCTTCAAAGACACGCTCCAGAAATATCATATCAATCACAAAATGACTACACCATACCTCCCCCAAGCAAATGGGCAGGTGGAAAGTACTAACAAGGTCATTGAAGCCATCTTGACAAAAACGATAAAGGAGAACAGAAAGGACTGGTTTCAGAGATTACCTGAAGCCTTATGGGCCTATAGAACTACTTGGAGAAATACAACAGGCTTTTCACCCTATGAGTTAGTCTTTGGAAAGAATGCCATTTTTCCTGTGGAATTTGAAATCAAAACCCTGAGAACTGCCGTAGCTGTTAACCTGGATTTAACTGATGCACAGACAGCCAGGTTGCATCAGCTCCAGGAATTGGACAAGAAAAGACTGGAAGCCGTCCATCAAACAATGATGATACAGCAACAAAGAAGCAAATGGCATGACAAAACCATCAAGCGGAAGCAGTTCCAGAAAGGTAATTGGGCTCTACTTTATGATTCTCGTTTTGAGAACTTTTAGGGCAAATTAAGAACAAGGTGGTTAGGACCATATGAAGTGGATGCTGTTTTTCCAAACGAGACGGTCAGACTTTTAACAATTGATGGGAGCAGAACACCACTGTTAGTAAATGGCTACCGACTTCGGTTATACCAGCGGCCGGTTTCTAAGGAAGATTTTAAAACCACCTGCAAGGCAATAAAACAGTTTTCCTTTCCAGGGGAACTTGCTACCCCTCAAAGCACTTGAATTTTTATTATTTATGCAATTTCTTTAGGTTAGATATTATGTTTTTAAGAAACTAATAAATCCTGTCAAGGATTACGATATTATATTTCAGTATTCTGCAGATTTTAGCTTGGGAGGAAGCCGGAAGACAAGAAGTTTCGAAGAGGTTAATGCGCGAACATGGAATTCCCTGTTGCTGCAACACCACATTCTGTTGCTGCAACACCATCCCCATTGCTGCAACACCATTTCTTGTATTGCAACATTATTTCTCGTTGCTGCAACACCACCCCCCGCTATCCAAAACATCATTTCCATTTCTGCAATATCATTCCCGTGAGTACAACATCATTTCCTGACTCCCATCACTCTAGTACATTTCCCATCCTCACAACTTTTTCTTTCCGGTAATTCCCTATCACCAAACACCAATTTTGGTGTTCCAATACCGTTTTCCAGACACAAAATACTCTTTCCCAGTTAAATTCACTCATGAGAATGAGAGTTATCACTGTAGCCCCAAGCAATAAATTACGATAAAAGATACCGCTCCTTATGACGACTATGACATCTGACTATCATTCCCGTCATTATCATTACAAATTACCGATATTCCCACATCTTCAAATCCGTGGTAATCATTGTGACTCAGCGGAAGACGAGATAAGACTTTTTGACGCAGCAATCAAAAAAGGTAAAATACAAGGTACGCACGTTTATCAATGGGCATTAAATAATAGATAATGCGGTGAAAGCTGATAGGACCATCAATTAGTTATATTTCCAATCAAATCGCTCACATGTAGAGGGGGGGAGTACCAAAGCAATTCCAATAATGATATACCACGCCAACTGCCGCCACCCTTAATTCTCCCGGTAATATGTAAAAGTCACCCTATTGCTGCATGCTACCATTTGCGACGCGTTACTCTGATCCGAAATTGGGAGCTCGGCTCTGAACTTGGAAATTTACTGAGCAACAGCGATGGGAGAACCTCTTATCACATATGAACCCGCATCGACAGCAGTCCTGGAACTTTATCCGGACATTTACTAAATATTCTTGCAAGCAGGCTGGATAGAATATTTCAGGAGACTTCCGAACTTTAACGAGCAACAAGTCCTGGAATTCGTACGCAACTTAAGAGAGGGATTCTCTGTCGTGCAGGGAATTCAAATTCCAGTTACAGAGGAAGTAATAGCTCAAGCCACTGGGCTACCAACTAACGGTATAAGATGGTTCAGCAGGAAGCATTTGATTCTCAACGCGCAGCGGGATTTCTTACGACCAGGCGAGCAGATAAAACCTAAGGGCAGAGGAGTAGCACTGCGGTCGTTACCTCCACCATGGCCAAGAATTGCCGAATTCATCAAACAATACCTGACGTGCGAGGGCCGCTACCAGGTAATCTACCAGCACGATTTCATGCAGTTAAATCACTTAAGAAATGGTCAATTGATAAATATGCCATATTATTTATTAGGTTGTCTTAAGAATATGTCACGATATGCTGTTAGTGCGAAGCAACCACTTCTGTCCCTAAAACACCACCGGTTAATCCAATTGCTCATTAATAGAGGCCTGGCCTTAAATAACCCGCCACCCCCCATTCATCCCTCGCAGGAAGCTGAAATACCCCAACCAGAAGATGAACCCCCTCAGCAGGTAGAGGATATGCCCGAGCAAATCCCCCTGCAAAACCCTCAGCAGGCAGAACGCATTCCCGAACAAGCCCATCAAACATCTCTGCAAACTGCTGAAAACGAACAAGCAGCAGAAGTAACCGCAGAAACAACCCCATCCCCCAAAAAGGCCAGTCCTTCCACCCCCATACTCCACATTTCTACTGATGACTCTGACGATGATATCCCCATTTCCCTACTTAAGAGACAAAAGCGTCAGACAAAGGAAACCCCACCAAAAAGAAGAAAAACCAGGGTTTCAGCTAAAACTTCTACTGCTCCGGCTACTACCTCTGAAATTGACCTGGAAAGGAAAATGCCCACATTTACGGCTTTCCTACCAAAACGAAGAACCCGGTCATCGTTAGTAGCCAAAATTCTGAATCCCCCTAGTACAGCACCCATTACTTTAAAAATCTGTACCCCCACTCACCCCCAAAGTCCATTCCTTTCACCCTCGGAAGTGGAAATGCAGAACATTCATAGCTTCATGGCATCATATGTTAAGGTAGCTGATACACAAGAACCAGCTGCCGACACCCAAGATAATAAGGATCGAATGGCTGTAACACAAGAACCAGCCAAGTCCCTAGGTGATACACAAGAACCATCTACGGGGAATATTGACCAGGATGATGAAATGCAACCCTGCCTCCACTGGAGCCTACTGCCCCGCAAGATCAGCCCACTATACTTGCCTTGCAAGAGGAAATTGAATTCCTAAGATTACAGATTCAGGATTATCAAGAGGAGATAATAAGGATTAAAGAAGCATATCAAAAGGAATTAAGCCTGCATGTTTTAGCGCGAGTGGCCTCGGCAGCAGAGAAAAGCGAAGACAATGAGTATATGTGCGCCATTTGTGGCGAAATATATACCCAAGCAGGATACAAGGTAGTGGTGGAGCCAAGAGAGAATGTTGCCACTGTTGCAGATGACACGGAAAGACCTGCTGCTGCACAGACAGAAATATCACAACCCTCTGCTAGAATGGAAGGACCTGTTGTTACACCAGAACCAACAGGCTCCCAAGAGAAAGTGCACACAGAAGAACCTGTTGTTACACAAGAACCAACAGGCTATCTGGAAGAGAAAGATCAAATCAGAGAACTTACTGCAACACAAGAACCAATAAGTCCCTTAGCAGAGACAAAAGCAGGAGAAAATATAGACTCACCACGGCTCACCCAAATTATTATGGAGGAAATTTTTACAAAGAAATCAGCAAAGGAGCAAGAAGATACAAACCTACCCCGGCCTACCCCAGTTACCACAGCACACAGTAAATCAGGACAGCAACAGGATGAGATACTAGATGCAAACGGAGAAAAAGATGAGGGAGTATTCCAGCCTACTCCAACAGAAAATATTTTTCTTACTGATGCTTATACACAGACAGAGTCCCCCTCTGTTAATGATGCATGTGTAGAAACAGAGAGCTTTCAGGCTTTGAAAGGAAAATGGTGTAAAGAGTATGAGCAGTCAAAGAGTAAAGCATTTGAACAGCAGAAAGGAACCTGGTTTAATCACGCATACAGAAATTGGGAAGCAATTGAGCAATGTAGGGCTCAATATAAAGAAATCTCAGAGCTGAAAACCAGAATGACCCAGATGTTCGGATTATTTCAAAGAATACTGGCTATGAGGAAGCCATCTTTTAATTATGCAACATTCTTAAGGGAGAGATTGACATATTTGCAGATAAAAGCTGTAAGAGAAGGGAGACCCTATCAGGTGGTCACAGCAGAACAGTTTATGCAAACTTTTGCAGAGGCACCTAATAATGACCAAAACCTGCTATGCGAGCTTTACCTACATAATGAAGCAGTATCTGAAGAAAGGGACAAGAATATGCTACCGGTGGTTGGTGATATACAGCTGAGAGCCTTTATTTCCTTCTTAGCCAATCAGCTCACATGGCAGAATGCCTTCGTCTCAGCCCAACATAATGAACAAAATTGTCTTCTGTGGATTAGGGCTGAACCACAGAATGCAGCCACTTTTATTGTACAGCACCAAGCATTGATAAAGAATCATGATATGAAAAATCATCTCAGACAATTGCAAGCAACAGCCTTGAAGGACTGTCAGCACTATTTGAGAACCAAAGTGCCCTTGGTCGTTAGAGAAAATAATCTCTTTTGGGAAAATTGTACCAAAGAAAGGAAAGAATATCATCCTTACAATCCAACAAATCTGCAGGTAGCACTTACAAGGGTACCTTTTTATATTAAATGCATGCAACACTGTGCTGAGAGTTGGATAGGCTACAAGTTTAAATTTCCACTTTTATGGTTACCCGGGGAACAATAGAAGGGTCAGTTTGGGTTATCCACTAAGGAGGAGGTAGTAGCATGGAGACAGATACAGACTGTCTGTGGTTTCAGAAAAAGGTTCGATGTCACCTCCTACAGCTATTGTCTCAGTAATTTACATTGTTCATCCCAGTACTCCGACTCGGATTCAGAGTAAAACATTGCATAGGGACATGCAATATCTTCAGTTGGGGGGGATGTTAGGATCCAGAATTGACCAATTTTGACCTTATATTTCCATCATAATATTATCCTTTTTCAGTCATAAGCTATAAGTTTTGATCGTACAATGACTTGATTACCCCAAGGTATGGAGTAACTTCCCGCATATCTATATGTTTAATTGTTCACTGCATATTCGTAAGTACCTATGTATTTATCTTTGGAAAGCTAACTGAATTGCTAAGTAATTGTCTTAAGCCGCAGGAGTTATAACCTACAGTTGCTGTAACACCAAAAACAACAACTACGCAGTTGCTGCAACACCAGAAGCAGCAACTGCGTAGTTGATATAGTCAGCAACAGATATTATCTAAAGCGGGTATTTTTGCACCAGCTGAGAATCACAACGGCAATTATCTGAGACATGGTTAAATCAAGCAATTGTCCAAAACAAGAAGAACACAGCTACCCGAACTCAGAACCAGAATAGCACGGGGAATCGGCGAGAGGAATGTGCATATCCCAAGGAAGACGGACGAAGGCAGTTATTAGCTGTGTAACAGTCTAAACAAAGAATATATCATTATATTGTTGCAACAGCATCTCTGTATTTCTTATTTTTGATTAAACGGGTCAAACAGCTGAACCGTAACAATCTATTGTAATAGATGTCTCCTCTATAAAGAGGAGACATCTACATTAGTCAAGGGGAGGCTGGAAGGGCATTTTGTAAAACTATCAGCAATTCTAAACTTCACTGTATCTGAATTTTTGACGGATGAATAGAAGAACGCTCTGAGTATTTAAGCTATTCTTCGCATTCTGGGGAATCTTGTGAGAAGGACTGGGCCCACCTTCCTCACAAGATTCACCCATTTACTTTGCTGTCAAGTGTGTAAGTGTGTGGTAGTTTCTCTTTACAGATACTCTGTTTTGGACTTTGTAGCATTACCTCTTGAAGTTCTGTTTTGCTAGCACTCTGTTTTATCTAGTTCTTCGAATTTGCGCAAGTGTGTTTCACCGGTGAATTTGAGTGCAGTTTGTGTTAGCAATCTGATTCCAGGGGCAGGTGCTGAACGTCTTCATCCGGAGGATAGGGTCCTGATCCTCTGCCAACAGAGCATCCATTTCCTTGTTTCTTAGATCTGTAATTTTAATCAATTCTTTTTTTTTTTTGTGATATCTTAGTACTGGAATTAAGTGTACTACAGCTTTTAATGCTTTTAGAATTTAAGTACAAACAGTATGCAGTGGCCTTTGGAATAAAAAGACTTTCCCAGGTTGACAATTAATGTGGTACTTGATTGTTTAATTGATAAACAATTCAACTAGCCAACAATATTCTGATGTAGATGAAGAGGATGGATTATGAGCAACCATTTTACTATCCTAATAAAGGAAATGATTGTTCAAAATATCATTTGTAGGAGAACCCTTGAGGAACTTTCTAACCTCAACGTGATGTGGGAATTCCTTAGTATAATGGTATGGTTGACTTTGAAAAGGTTGATTCTGATATGATTGACTCTATACCATTTGACCCAAGTAAGGTTGGCATTGCAAAGTTTTACATTGATAAGGTTGAATATGAAAATGTAGCCCCTGAAAATGTTGACCTTGATATGCTTGACTCTGAAAGGGTTGGCCTTGAAAAGGTTATCCTCGGAGAGTTTGAATTTGAAAATCTTGACCTT
>APFE030551838.1:0-24390 GCA_000404065.3 Pinus taeda | reverse complement strand
TGTGAACTCTGAAATTCAAAATTCAAATCCCATATGATTTAAAGTAGGAAAAAAAAATAAAAATAAAATAAAAGTTTACCATTGCCAATTTTTGGACTCTAGGTTTTGACAACCCATGGTTTTGTCAATGACATTCTTATGTAATATAGCATTTCCTTAGTTTTTGCACTCAAAAGAGAGGTTTGCTCCTTGAGATATTTGATCCACCTAGGCCATTAATAGATATATAGTTAAAATGGATCTAAGTTGGTTTATTTTATTTTTTAGCAATGTAAAATGTATGATGATACATAATACCTATTAACCAACCATTTAATTTAAATAATTATGATACCTATCAACATTTATCAATAATTTAATTTATATGATTGTTCTATTTATGTTAAAACATTAAAATCTAAAATCTATAAGAAAACCAATAAAATGCAAAAACACTAACCTACATATAAAGTTATGGTTGAGCATGTATGACGAACTAGAATAAAGTAAGTTTTATGGAGTATAGGACCCATTTATTGCTCCACTTTTGTTCTTTTAATTATTGAAATGAATTTTAAGTGAACTACCATGCTAAATCTAGGGGAGAGAATCATTTTCTTATTTCATAAAAAAAATCTTATTTTTTGGGTCTAAAATTTCCTTACCATTCATAATAAATTTAATGATTTAAATCATAAACTAATTATAAGCTATGAGGTGAACACAAGTAAGGTAACAATAACAAAAATGGAAAAATATTTTGTAATAAATTTTCATTTTCTTTTATATATATATATTCTAAGGTTTTTAGATAACAAAATTTAAATGGAGTCATCTAATGAGCCAGAGGAATTGCTCAGACAACCAAAAGTAGTCGGAATCCACGCAAAAAATTTTCAAAAAATCTCGTAGAGGTAGTGTTTGAATGGTGTTTTTGATGGTGGAAATGGATTCAACACCATCAAAAACGTCTAGGACACCTAAAATAATTTTGAATTTTAACAATATAACATGGATTTAGAAAAATTCTTGCCGGATTTTCTCTAAATATGACCGGAATTTCTATAACTTTCCGGGCAACTCCTCTGCCTTTCCGGGCAACTCCTCTGCCTCGTTAGACTACGAGAATTTAAATTCATTAAAAAGATATACTCATTATGAGTTTAACATGTCACATGCAGGAACTAGAGTAGGGAGAATAACAACATTTTTCCCAACTATCTATATTTATCTAATTAATCTAAATATTATTAAACATGTTTAATTTGTATCATTCATGCTAATTTTGATGACCTAAGTTATAAACCAATACAGAAATGAAAACAAATAAATCAACAATATCAAAGAAAAATGTATGAGATTAAGAATAAATGTTACTAGAAAGCATATGATTCCATTTTAGGTGGCCTCAATGATGAATACAAAGGTGACTTGGCTTTTTTATGGGTACTACTTGAGTTGAAACCACCTTTTAGTTTTGTAGTAAGAATTAAAAAAAAAAATCAATTAATTAAGAGATCATATTTTCTAAAGCAAGGAAACATGTTAATATTTCAAGACATACATCTTCGAGGAGCCAAAATTTAGCCCCTTATGGACCACAAACTAGCTATTCAAGTGATGTGGTTTTCAAACAAGTTGTTCCAAGTAATGTGGTTTTAATCAATCTATATTCTCACATAGTCTCACATAGGAGTGAATGATGGTTATCTTCATGACTAATTAACAATTGAGTTACGATAGATTTTACAATATTAAATAATAATAATAATAATAATAAAACCTCCATTAACTAGTTTTGACAATAATAATAATAATAATAATAATAAAACCTCCATTAATTTTACCCTATATTGTTAACGTCATTAATTTATATGCTTATTCAATTTTTTTTTTTTACACCAAAATAATTATATTTTATTATTTTTAGTTTTATTATTTACCTGTGTTAGAAATTTAACAAACTTATTAAATGTAAGTGGGTTAATTATATTTTTTATTCATTATAATATTTAATTTGATTCCGAGTGATTTGGGAGATTAGCTTGTGGATTAAAAAACAATCATTCAAAGATTTTTAAGTTATATATATATTTTTAGTTGTTTCTTTTCAATTATTGGGAGTTTCAAACCTTGGTCATTTTACATAATTATCATAGTGGAATTTGACTTAAAAAAGAAGAACTTGGAGTAGGCTTTCATCCACTTATGTGTATATGGTGTATAGGATGATTAATATATGTTAAGTGTATATGGTGCATACGATGATTAATATATGTTAATGTAATTAGATAATTTGACCACTACTTCACAATATTCCATAACTTCCCTAATAAAACAAAAAAAAACTTAAATTATAAAAAATTGCACCTTATTTTCTAAAATTTATTATTAAAAGTATACATATAGACTGATTCACTCACGATGGGATGCTTATCACCAAAATGGTACCAGCCTCGAGGTCAAAATTTATTATTAAAAGTATACATATAAAGAGTGGTTCACACTTGATGGGATGCTTATCACCAATCACCAAAATGGTACGAGCCTCGAGGTCAAAATTTATTATTAAAAGTAGCAGTTGTCTATAATGAGACTTTTTGGCAAAATTTATTATTAAAAGTATACATATAAAGAGTGGTTCACACTTGATGGGATGCTTATCACCAAAATGGTATGAGCCTCGAGGTCAAAATTTATTATTAAAAGTAGCAGTTGTCGATAATGAGACTTTTTGGCAACCTTTCCTGTGGGTTTTTCCGGTCAAAATCAGGCAGCAATTTATTCGAATCACAAGTTTGATAGCTAGTTTCCGCACAATCAAACCGTCCCAGGGGTTTTTCATGGTGCTGAATCCAAATATGCAGTTCACATATAAAGAGTGGTTCACACCTGATGGGATGCTTATCACCATAACCAAAATTTATTATTAAAAGTATACATGTAAAGAGTGATTCACTCTTGATGAGATGCTTATCACCATAATTGTACAAGAGCTGGGAGGCCAAAATTTATTATTAAAAGTATACATATAAAGAGAATAAAGAGAAGAGTGATTCACTCCGGATGGGATGCTTATCACCAGAATCATATGGTTGAGCTTGGACGCCCTTGGAAAGTTTAATTCCCCAAAATAACTTCTATTCCTCCACTCCTCCTCTGAACCCTAAACATGTGACCTAGATTGAATTAAACCCCATATTATTAAAAATATATATATTAAACATCCCACCCAAAATTTATTATTAAAAGTATACATGTAAAGAGTGATTCACTCTAATCGTACAAGAGCTCTCACGCCCTTGGAAAGTTTAATTCCCCAAAATAACTTCTATTACTCCACTCCTCCTTTGAACCCTAAACATGTGACCTAGACTGAATTAAACCCCATATTATTAAAAATATATATATTAAACATCCCACCCAAAATTTATTATTAAAAGTATACATGTAAAGAGTGATTCGATTCACTCTTGATGAGATGCTTATCACCAGAATTGTACAAGAGTTTGGACGCCAAAATTTATTATTAAAAGTATACATATAAAGAAAAGAGTGATTCACTCCGGATGGGATGCTTATCACCAGAATCATATGGTTGAGCTTGGACGCCCTTGGAAAGTTTAATTCCCCAAAATAACTTCTATTCCTCCACTCCTCCTCTGAAACCCTAAGCATGTGACCTAAACATGTGACCTAGACTGAATTAAACACCATATTTTTAAAAATATATATATTAAACATCCCACCCCAAACACAATTAAATTACTAATCTTGTCTAAATATTCAACCAAAACTGCTGGATATGCCAACGAAGCCATTAACTAATATCGTTTTAGACCATATATCAAAACATTATAATGCCGCATTAGAAATATATTCGATTCATAATTCTAACCCACTCCTGTCTAAATATTCAACCAAAACTGCTGGATATGCCAACGAAGCCATCAACTAATATCGTTTTAGACCATATATCAAAACACTGTAATGTCACATTAGAAATAATACGATTCATAATTCAAACTATTAATATAGTTTCAGAACCAAATATCAAAATAATAGTCTCAATATGTATATATACATATTGAATCATAAGTTCTATCATCCCTGCTTTATCTAAATATAAGGCGAAGTTCCAACATCTTCCACAATTTCAAAATAACATAGTATATCAGTGACATCTTCACTGAGCAATCTGAACATAAGGCGAGATTCCAACACCTTTCACAATTTCTAGAATTCTGATCACCCGAGGCGGCTTCATGCTTGAGCACCGATGGTACTTTTTTTATCCTTCTGATTACTTTTATATATGAAAATCTTTGCCACTAGACCGCAGAACTCTCTGCTTTCAAAACAAATAACAATTCCAAGAAATAACAGTTTAGAAACAAAAAGACTATCAGGATATCAGCAAGAAAAACAAAACAGAGTGGTCTACTAAACGAATGAGTTTACGTAATAAAAAGCATGGATGACATGTTATATTGGATTAATCGATACTCACTTCCATGGCTCGTCGCCCAGAAGTATTATGTCTCCTTCAAAGTCGCTGTAGGCAACCGACCAACCTTTGCTACAATCTCGCAGTTGACCTTCAAGATTGAACAACACTTCCAGTTCACCAATAAGCTCTGGATAGCCTTCAAATTTAGTAAGATCTACAGATCTCCCAATACCATTACCTTGTTTAAATACCTGCAGTTTAATGCAACAGGACATTGATGCTTTTCTCATCGTGAAAAATCTTTTTAATAGCAAACAAATTCTGGAATTTTTTAGAATGGAATTCAATAGTAACTTATGATGTAATTATTCCGAAAAATATTGAATAGATTGGCAAAGTATAATGTGATTACTAAACAAAATTATTATCAAAATCCGTAAAATCACAAAAACAGAAAATCAAACCAGAAATCAATATCTTAGTTTTCTAAAAACCCAAACCCTGGTTTATTCACTTGGTTGAATTTCAATAACCAAACAAATCTGTGAAAAACAACTTATGGCGTGATTAATCCGAAAAATATTAAATCCTGGATTGGCAACTTATAATGTGATTAATCCACAAGAATATTATCAAAATCAGTAATATCACAAAAACAGAAAATCAAACGAGAAATCAATATCTTAATTTTCCAAAATCCCAAACCCTGGTTTATTCACTTGGTTGAACTTTTCAATAACCAAACAAATCTGTGAAAAACAACTTGTTCAGCCCACTGTAAAATAAATCGTACCTTGGTCCGGCTCCGACTAGGATTTCGCTGATGTCTATATTGATCTTCATGAGTTTCTTTTGATGACTTGCAAGTTCTCCTCTCCTGCTCAACTACCTTGGTCCGGCTCCGACTAGGATTTCGCTGATGTCTATATTGATCTTCATGAGTTTCTTTTGATGACTTGCAAGTTCTCCCCTCCTGCTCACTTGTTGAAGTATCTGTAAAAGTAACACCAAACAATTTGATACCCGCTTTAACAGGACGTGAAACACTTTTGGAAACGCAGCTGCCCAACATAGCAAAACCAGGATTCTCATGCTCAGGTGTTGCTCCCATGTTACACACTTGCATGTTTCTAGTTGCGTCCCTTTGGCTATCCAGTACAGTTGCACCATTATGTGCTCCTGAAAATTGTGATGGGTATGCTGATTTTCCTTTATCCTCTTGCTTCTGTTCAAACTGTTTTCCTGGAACCCTTAATGGCTGCGCATCTTCCAGAATACAGGGATTAGGACTTGTGAATGAGCCAGGGAACTTTTGCGTCCCACCAGTGGCCTGAAGAGCAGAGATTTCCGAAACCAAATTTCTTTTAGGGTTCATATCTTCTTGATCTACCAAACCCAATCTTTTTTCACGGTGCATACCTTCCAGATCTTGTAAGTCCATTGGAGAAAATCTTTCACAAGCCACTAATCTAGCACTACTGCAGCAGTCAAAATACTTGCAAAGAATTGATAAGTGGGGAGATGTAGCTAATGTATTTACTAGTTAATAGTGGCCTCTGGCGCTTGGTTACGGGTCGAGGTATCGCAGCTGCTAGAATTAATGGAGGTTGTAGTCGTGTGGAGGCAGGGTTGAATTTTGGTAACGCCACCTTTGTATTTATATTTTGAACTTCCAAAATCAGGACCACGCTATGTTTAGATTCTTCTGTTCAAACATGTGATTAATCTTCCAGATCTGCGGTTATTCAAATAGACACATCTTAATATAGACACAACGTTCTCGCAATAAAATTATCATGAGATTAGTTTTAGTGACTAATATTCATGATTTAAAAAAGCACACATTAGGAGAACATTGCCCGGACTAGAACCATGCAAGCTCTTCTAGTAACAGGTTGTAGTAGTATGCAAGTGAAAGTGAAAACGCAGATATGCACTTTAGACCTGCATCATAGAGCCAGGACTTATCCCATGGCGATGAGGAGGAGCCTCCATAGTACCAGGTCCAACCACAGAGAGCGAGGCGACCAGCAGCCTCTATAAATATAAAATAATGTATCTAATTATAAACTCGAAAAACTACCAAATATTAATACATAAAATTGTACGCCATGTTTACACTTTTCTCCGGTTAATCTAGGAGTAATCTAAAACATCTGGATCTCTGGTTAATCTTAATATAGACACAACGTTCTCACAATACAATTATGAGGATAGTTTTGGCGACTGATATTCATTAAAAAAAACACATTCTAAATATATTAAATTGCATGTAAGTATAAACTCAAACTACCCGATATTAATACTTAAAATTGTAACTCAATGTCTTTTTTATTAATATAAAATTGTATTTCACTTTTTATTAATATAAAACTGTATTTTTTACTCGGGAAAAACTTGTCATAATTAATTGTCAACTATAAAATTGTATTTGTTTTGAGAGGTAAGAAATGGAGACATCTGGAATAACCATTTCTAGTTGTTCACATGGAATGCAGACTAAGTCGTCACCCTTATTTAAGGAAAATCATGCCATCTGGAATAATGCGCTAGTGGAGAGGTGTTTTAGGAAATAACCACGCCACCTGGAATAACGCGCCAGTGGAGAGGTGTTTTAGGCCGTTAACCCATTTCCTTAGGTCCAAGGAAGACCAACTCTTAGCCAGATAAAAACACTTTTATGGTATACTCCGGGGCGATAAATTATTCAAGGAAAACCACGCCACCTAGAATAACTTGCTAGTGGAGAGGTGTTTTAGGCCGTTAACCCATTTCCTTAGGTACGAGAAGGATGAGCTTTTAGCCAAATAAAAACACTTTTATGGCATACTAAATTTGTATTTCATTAGTTTAAGTTGTTTTATTTTTTATTTAAAATGTCATAGATATTATATTAAATTCTTTATTATAATTCTATTATTAATTGTTATTTTTTTAATGAGTATGAATTTTAATTTTAATATTTAATAATATTTCATTAGTTTAAGTTGTTTTATTTTTTATTTAAAATGTCATAGATATTATATTAATTTCTTTATTATAATTCTATTATTAACTGTTATTTTTTTAATGTGTAGGAATTTTAATTTTAATATTTAATAAATGTCAAACATAACTAACAAACTAAATTTTCTTTTTTCACAATTTTTTTCTTATCAATTTTGTTTAAATTAGGGTAGATATTTTTAAAAATCATAAATTTATGTTGATTAATTTTGAAGATGGAATGTGTTAGGGGTTTGTTAGGGTGTTGAATCTATTTATGTATTCAAAAGTGTATTTTAAGTAATAAAAAATAAGAATCTTACTAAAAATTCTCTGTTTCATTGGACCCAAAATGCCATTTCATCTATTAGTTAGAGCATCAATAAATAATAAATAATATGACCATATAACTATTTATTTTAATCTATTAATAAGGGCTTGGAGTAGTTAGTCTTTCTCATAAGTAAGAAAACATGTTAACGACCCAACCTATTTCCATATCACTAATGGGTAATTTCAAGTGGGGTAATTTTCTTTGAATAACCATGATGAGTCCATATGATGATTGTCCCACCATTGGTCTGACACTTGGGTTATGATAGATTTTCTTACTACATAAAAATATAAAATTAAATTAAAAACAAAAACTACGTATAATAATTATATTAAATTAAAAACAAAAACTACCTATAATAATTATATAATCGCCACTCTCTCAACCTATTAAATGGCATAGTCTAACTTATAGATGAAATAGTGTTTTTATCGAAATCCAACAAAATAATTTCAAGATAGAATGCAACGTTTGAATTCTGCAAATTAAACAACAAAAACTCAAGGCTTTAAAAATCTCCATTGGATTTTGCTTAAAATTTACCAGAAATATCATAAAAAAAGCCATTTCGTCTATAAATTCGACTAGGCCCTACTAAATCGAAGTTCAATTTTTTTTTCTTTTTTTTTTTGCATTAAGAGTAAATATGAATAGAATAATTATTGGACATTTTGCATTAAATAAAAACTAATTTTGCTGAGGTGTTCTCGAACATGGTAGAGATATTGTAATGTTTTGTTTAACATTTTGACTCAATCAATCATTATAATGATAATTAATAATTAAAGTAGTCTACATTCATGATGTACCAAGAGCTAAGACTCTTTCAACATTACTTTCCCAAATGGCATATTCATAATCCTTGCATAGCATTAATATATTTCATAGACAAAATTAATTATTTTCCTAATTATTGTTATAGTTATAATTAATAGTTAAACTAGTCTAGATTCATGACGTACCAAGAGCTAAGACTCTTTCAACATTACTTTTGGATATGACATATTCATAATTCTTGCATAACATTAGTATATTTCATGGATAAAATTAATTATTTTCCTAATTATTGTTTGACCTTCCCATGGTATGCAAAGTATCATAATTTTTTTAGCTGCAATAATTAAAAATTTACAAGTTACCAGGGGATTTTACATTCCCCCCCTCATTCTTAACACCATCCCGGTGTTTTTGCGTCCTCAAAATAGGTTTCAGTATGCTTCCTTCATAATTTTTTCGTCCTCCCAGGTAGCCTCTTCTAGGCTAAAGTTCCTCCACTGCACCTTAACCTATAACTCACTTCCGCAATGTTACTTCTCTATGATCGAATATATGTAGAGGTTTGATTAGGAACTCATCGTCTGATTCAACTTGTATATCATTCCTAATGATAACATTCTTAGGATCATATATATATTCCTTTAACAAAGAAACATGAGAAATGTTATGTATATGTATGTGGCTGCACAAGGCTAGTTGATAAGCCACAGGCCTAATTCGAGCCAAAATTTGAAAAGGGTCGTAGTACCAGGGGGCTAGCTTGGAACATCCTGCCCAACACATAATCTTTTTTTGGGCTTCACTCGTACATACACGTGGTCCCCAACATGAAATTCTCGATAGTTTCTTTTTTTATCAACATAGGTTTTTTGTCTATCTTGAACAAACTTCAAATTCGACCTTACTTTTCTTACGATTTCTTCCATTTCTTCCAATTTATCAAATCCCAATATCAATTCGTCTTCAGAGCCACTCCAGTTTATAGATGTTCTACATTTGGGTCCATATAACACCTCAAACAAGCTCATATTTAGGGAAGCTTGATGGTTATTATTGTAAGCAAATTCCGCCAAGTGTATATAGTCCTCCTACTTCATCAATTGATACATCACATACATTCTCAACATATCTTCAATCACTTGGTTTACACGTTCAGTCTGTCCATTGGTTTGAGGTTGGTATGCAATGTTGAATTGCACTTGAGTACCTAATCCATTAAACAAAGATATACAAAATGCAGATATAAATTTAACATCCCTATCAGAAATTACCACTTTTGGTATTCCATGCACCTTGAAAACTCTTTCATAAATATATTAGCAATTTGAAACATCTTAAAGGAACATTACATTGGAATAAAATGAGCATACTTACTTAGTTTGTCTACTACCACCATTATATAGTCATTTTGTTTCTTGGTCTTAGGTAGGCCAATATTGAAGTCTAATGTGATAGTCCCCCATTTCCATTCTGGAATAGGGAGTGGGTGGAGCAACCTAACTGGGTGTTGGTGTTCAGTCTTTAGTTGCTGGCATTCCAGGCATTTAACTAATTATTCAACCACTTCCTTTTTCATACATGTCTAGAGGTATTCCTTCCTTAATGTAGTAATCAAATTTTGGTAGCAAGGATGAGTTGCGTAAGGAATTTTATGACACTAATTTAGAATCAACTGCTTGATGCATAGTTGATTAGGAACATATATTCTACTTCGATATATCAACATGTTCTCTTTATTTACCTCATATCCTAGTTGTTGTTCGTTGTTGTTTGGATCCTGTGCTTGCTACCATAAAAACCGATATTCTAGATCTCTTTGGAAAACCTCCTTAATCTGTTCTTTAAAAGCAGTTCTTACTTTAGTAAATGAGATTTCATAGACACATTTCAACTTCCTACTTAAGGTGTCTGCAACCTGATTCTCCTTTCATTAAATGTTTAATTTCAAACTCAAACTCACTCAAGAAACTGATCCAACGTGCTTGTCGAGCATTTATAGTAGGTTGCTTAAAATAATTAGTTAAACTGCTATGATCTGTCACTAATATAAACCGTTCCCCAAGTAAATAATGGTGCCACATTTTTAAGGTGTGAATCACTGTTGTCAACTCCAAGTCATATGCTAAATACTTTTGTTCACGATCCTTCAATTTTTGAGATTCACAGGCTACAAATCTATCCTCGCGCACTAACACTCCCCCTACTCCCTCTTTACACTCATCTGTACAAATAGTAAATTCCTTGTCTTGGTTAACAATTCTTAGAATGGGACAGTGGTAAGTAAATGTTTCAACCATTCAAAACTGTTTTGATTCTCAACTTTCCATTTGAAAATTCTTCCTTTCTTTTGCAGGGTGGTAATGAGATAAGCCAGTTTTGAAAATCCTTTAATAAATCATATATAGTATCCAAACAACCCCATGAAGGATCTTATATCAACCACATTCCTAGGAGCGAGCCATTCCATACTAGTTTTATCTTTTATGGGTCTACACCAATTTCATCCTTAGTAATAACATGTCCTAAATATTGGATTTGTTCCTTATAAAACTCACACTCACTGTATTTTTCATACAATTGATGCTCCCTCAAGGTTTGCAAAATAATTTGCAGATGTTTTTTGTTTTCCTCCATATTTCACGAATAAACAAGTATATCATCTATAAAGATCAATACAAATTTATCCAAATACTCATGAAATATACTATCACAAGACACATAAATGTCATGGGGGCACTAGTTAGGCCAAAGGGCAGAACCACAAATTTGTAATGCCCATAGCGAGTTTTGAAAGTTGTTATATATATATATCTTCTTTAATTCTTATCTAATGATACGTTGAATGCATGTCAATTTTAGAGAATACTATAGCCCAATTTACCCAATCAAATAAATTGTCAATACAGGGTAAAGGGTATTTATTTTTCATCGTTAACTTATTTAATTGCCTGTAGTCAATACACAATCGTAGAGTGCCATCCTTCCTTTTGACAAAAAGTACTGGAGCTCCCCAAGGTGACACACTTAGGCAAATTTACTTGTTGTCAAGTAACTCTTGAAATTGCATTTTAAGTTCAGTTAGCTCAGGGAAACTCATACAATAGGGTGCTCTTGACACAAGAGCCACTCCTAGAACAAGTTCAATGGTAATGTCTATGTCCCTTTTAGGAGGCATTCCAAGGATATTTTCTGGGTAGGCATCAACAAAGTTATGTACAATAGGCAGATTCTCTAGAGTAACAACCTTATCCTTTGAGTTTGTATACCCCACTTGTGCCACATAAATTTGACATCATTTCCTAATACATTTTGCCAATTGTGAAGTTGTGACTGGTCTTTATTTTAGGGGTATTTTCAATCCTTGAAATTCTTGCCTCATACCCTCCTCATCCAAATAACTAATTTTTTTGTCTTACATTTTTATGAGAGACCAATGATTTTCCAACCAACACATACCAATTAAAAGGTCATAAGATCTTAGGGGTAAAAAATTTAAGTTTTCTACTATTGGCTGTGTTGCTAGCTCTACAGGACAATTGTCAACCTTATCCATTACTCTTCTTTTTTCCCCTGTAACTAGTTATACCACCCACAGATTTTTAAATTTGGTGGTTTTCAAATGACATTTTTCTACTAGCTTAGGACTTATGTAACTTAAATTAGCCCTTGGATCAATTAAAATGGAGATAGTTTGGCTGAAAATTTTACCTTCAAACTCCACCATGGTCAATTAGTACTCGACCTAGTGATCCTCCACTGCAGCATTGATTTTTGGCAAGCTCCTTGCAACTTTTCCTACTATGGACGCTTCCTGGATCTGCGCTACTTGTTCTATTCTTTTCTGGTAGGGAATTTTTGACATAATGCGGTTCCCCACATCCCCAACACTGTAATGAAGGTCTAGCTGTGGGTTCCAGCTCTTTTACCAGACCGTTCATAAGGTTTTAGCTCATTCTGCAATTTAATCCTTTCCTCGGTCCTCCCTGTATAATTTTTCTATTGATTCTTGTAAGACCCTTTAAAATTCATAGACTTCAATCATTTAAAAATTTGTGAGGGTTTAAGACTCTTCTTTTCCCTCCACTTTTTGCTTCCATCCCCATTTTCCTTCATCTATTGGTCACATATTCACGCTTTCCTAATAACTTCGTCCATGGTTTTACGATTGTATAATTCCAAACATTCCTTCATGAATACATGCGAACTACTGATAATATGTTGGAATTTTGCCTTTTCTTCACATATGTAAAGGACATATCGCAACAAGGATGTAAATTATTTATAAAATCATTCATAGAAAGCTTCCCCAAACAAATAACATGAAATTCCTTTTCCTTTTAATCATAAAATCATTCGGTTAAATATTTATCCTTAAAATGTTTTTGGAAACTTTCCCAAGTTACTTCTTGTTCCTTAATTCCCATTGTTGGTGTCCAGGTATGAACAATTTATTCACACCTTTTCCTTCATTAATGTATCAATCCAGGTGAGTTTTCTTTTCAAGGCAACATGCAAGGTATATGCAGGGGCGAGGTTACAATCTATCATTGACCAAGGGTTCGTGATTACCAAATCAAAGCATTGCTAAAACAAAAATAGAAATTCAACTGGAGAATTTAAAAGGTTATTCACAGTGATCTAAAGAATCTGAAACAATAATCAAGCAATAAACACAACAATACACAATACACACATAACAAGGAAACATGCAACACCTGATCAGAAGAGTGGGCCTAGCTCTTTGATTAGGGCTGCGTTACTCACATCGAAGGATATATCAACAAAAAGGTTGTATTTTATTAATCTTAACAATGCTGTTACAATACAATGCAGGGTCTGACTAACCCCTGATACAAGAATGACCCATATTTTATACAGTACAAAGGGGAATAACTTCTCTCCCTTAAACCTGGCAACTATATACCCAAAGATATACATCAGTTCAATCACAGCACTAGCGCTGAGAGTGCACGAACAGGAATGATCCAAAACGGGTTGAGAACAACTGCAAATTAGTCATGCTGTTTTGTCGTGGTCGATCAGTTGCTGTGAATCGCGGAACTGCTACAATATGCCATGCGATCAACACCTGCACTCCATAATCTGTGGTCATAACATGTTTTAGTGGTTCGCATAGGTAAAACCCTCATGACTCTTCTTCATTAATTAAATATCCCAAGAGATGAGAAAGGGGAATTACCTCATAGTTTTACATAGTAAATGTATGCGAATGAATACAAAAGGGATGAAAAGAGGAGTGGAAATGCAGCGAAAAGATAGGCTAATTTGGTGCCCAACATCTCCCCCCAACTAGCCTTCTGCATACCTTGTGTAGATTGCCATATCCACAGGTCTGGGTTGCGTGAGATCGTATTCCTCGGCCATTTCTGTTCTTGGAACCTTAAACCCCTATGAGAGAAGAAATTCCTTCCACCAATCATTTGGTATATTATATGCTGGGGTGTAGTGCTCTGCTGGCAACCAAAGGATAGGGTACTGAAATCATATTCCCATCCACCAGACCCCACATGTTTGGATGCATGCCACATAACTTGGCACCTCGCTGGGTGCTCATGCAAAATTTGGTGCTCCAAACAGTCTTCTGTTTCGAATAGATGTGGGTGACATCATCCACCTTTTTTGACAACTATCCAGGGCCTCTGCTTGAAACGTGACCAATTTTTTCACACAGAGATCGATACACCACTTTTTTGTCCTCGACATCTATTCCTTATTTCCCATAATTTCTAAAAATGTAGAGTGCTTATTGTACATAGTCATTGATCTCTCAGGTTCTCCTCTTACCATAAAAGGCTTCGTGGCCTGATTTGACTTGAACATGTCAGAAGCCTTCTGCCAGCTTATCTGATTAAAAGTGTAAGAGGTGAGGGCCCTTAAATGAATGTCCCCCACATATGGAACCAGATTAAATTCTCTCTCAATGCATAAGAGATACCCATGCATGTAAAGCTCACACATCAAATGATGATTTGGCACATTTTGGGCTCCCAATATCCAGAGGAACTGTACACCATCCTCAATCTCGTGACTAATTTCTTTCTGGATGCTTTCCAAATAGAAGAAAAGAAATTGTTCATGCAAAAATAAAGAATAACTGGAAGCGGGAGGGTGACATGCCATCATTTCTTGTGCTAAATGGAACATCTTCTCTTTATCGATTTTCAACTTTGCCACTTGCCTTTCTAGTTGCTCCACCTTGAATTGTTGCGTTACATGCCTCAATCAAATTATATCAATGTGCTCCACATATTCGAAGATAGCCATGGATGCTCGTTCTTGGGCTTTCTTCGCCTTGTTCCGATATCGTAACGTGGTGGATTTCCAAGTTTGTACTTCAGCTGTCAAAGAAAACTCAACGCCTTCAAACAAATATTCTATCGGGTCTGTCTGAGTGGCAAAATAAGTTTTTTCCACTCCATCTACCTGTTTCCTTGCTTTGGTTGTCATGGTTTTGGGCTTCTTAGCCCGACGCTTATATTTCTTCATGTGTTTCTTCAGCCGGTGCATCTGTTTCCTCAACCTCTTAACCTCTATTTTGAGCCGCATTGTTTCTTTGAATTGCAGTTGATATTTCTGCTTCATAGGCATCCTTTGTTGCTCACACAATTCTACCCATTCTTGTTTAACCACCACCTCATTTGGTACTGGAGCCGGTTCGATAGGTGGTTGATTACTCGAGGGAGTATCCACAGGGTTAATCAATGGGGCTTCTTTGCTTGGTCTCTCTTCCTAGGGAGCAACCACTTCCTTATTGTCTCCTGCCTCGTCCTGTAGTAAAGCTATCTCGATAGGTGGTGGGCTCACTTGATGGATGTCCATTGGTGGTTCAGCCAAAATTTCCCTTCTAGGTTCCCTCATTTCAAAAACACCTACCTCTTCCTCTATTTTGGGTTCCTGGAAAAGGTCTCTGTGGAGGTCCGTGGCCAACTAACCTATGGCAGTTGGTTCCTTATTCGACCCGTCAAACTTCAAAATCAGCAGAACGACCACATCCTCCTCTGTGTGTTGGGTAGAGCGAGACACCCTTGCCCCTTTTGGAATGGAAAATTAAGAGGAAAATTGAAAGAATTTTCCTACTTGATCTATCTCGGCCCCAGTTATGGCCTCGAGATCTTTCCCTCTATCTGCAGTGTCTCTGCTATGAGTTGAAACCCTTGCTAGTGTAGTCCCCTATTCTGAGGTTGACGCTGGTTCTTGTGGAACAATGTCAGTCCCAACATTTAATTCCTCTGTAGTCTCCAGGGTCAGACAGGTTGATGGTGGTTCTTGTGTAACACCACCTTCCGTATCCAGCATTTCTTAAACAGAAGATGCTGGCACTGTTTCTTCCAGCACGACATTGATACAAATGTATTCTTGAATCATCACATCAATACCATCCATTATACCCATAGCCTCTCCTTTTGTTGTCCCCATGGTTCTTTCAACTTCAGGTCCCTCTCATCCTGGTTCATCTTCCTCCTTTGGTTCTACGTTCGAGGGTGGTTCTTATGGGACACCCCCAGCTGCAGTATTAACGAATTCCTCCACCTTAGCTTGATGTGGTCCTTCTTCACTTATTACAGTGCTGCTGATTTTCTCCACTAGATCCATGTTCAAGGATGGTTCTTGAGTGACAGCCTCAGTCATTATGTTGGTGGCCCTTTCTGTATTGGCCCCTTTCTGTAGCACTTCTTCTTCCATCGATTCCACAGTCGAGGCTGGTTCTTGTGGTGAAGCCTCAATTATCCTCTCTTGTTCATGCTCCTGGTTCTGTTCCAGCCCCTCGGGTTCCATCTCCATTTCCTCTGGTTCCTCTTGATCTATGTATTCATCTTCTGATCCAGTTCCTTCCTCAATTGCTTCTGGCTCTTCTTCTCTGGTGGCTCTAGTAGCTATTATCTCTTCCTTTATAGAATCCTAGAATGTTTCCCATGGGATTTGAAGTCGACTGATTGCATGCATGACTAACAGCCAGACCAGACCATGGTTGGTAATGACTGCCATCACTGGTCGTGAACGTCGAGTAGAGTGTGCCATCAACTAGAGACTCTTTAATAGGAAGAAAGGCATATTCAATGAGAAGGCTTCCGCCTGTGGAAACTACAGGTGAGCCAATATTCTAAAATGATATTTAAACATGGTGGTATACCTCCCCTCGTAGGTCATGTATGTCATTACAAAACCTGCTACCTCACCCCATGGGTGTGGTAATGAATTCCAGTTGTACCCTCGGCCTTTCTAAACTACGTTTTCTTTGACTTGTAAGAATGCTTCGAGGAACTCTGGGAGAGTGGTTCTTCGTGAAAACCATTTCTGACCCTGCTGGGGTAGCCCACTAACCTCTGCAATGGTTCCTTTTGTAACTAGGATTTATATCCCCTAAACCTAAGAGCTCCCTTCCTCTAAATTGAGTGAAAATCCAATCGTAATCGCTTCATTAAACCCTTACAATCTGTAGAAATAGGCGTTCCACCCTGCATTTTCAAAAACCTGCCATACTTCCCGATTGTTTCGAACCATTGTCATGCCCTCCGGTTCATGGCGCACAACCAACCCACCCATCGATGTAGGAACTATATCAACACGGTGGATACAGTCGATTGGTAGGGGAGAGTAACAGCAACCCAACTAATGATGACAATAATGTTAGCATGGTGGCCGCGAGGTCTGGTACACCTCGAAAAACACAACAAATAATGGCAGGGTATGGAAGTACAGGTGAATGATTAGGGTGATTGAATACAACGTACTGGGGAAATGACCGGTAAATTTCTTGGCATATGATTTCAAATTCCAATGCATAGGAATCATGATTACAAAATCGTACGATTTTTTGCTTCCGTCCACATTGGATTTGGTAATGACGTGATATGATTATGATTTTAGGTACATCGTCGTTTATTTATGACGGGACCCCCAAACTTAAATGTGACCATCCACATCACGTACTAGTCTCTTCTTTGGAATATTTTAATTAGATCCATAGTAGTCAATGAAGGCATGCTTGGTGACCTACTTGGCAGTGAAGTAACAACAAAAATAACTGCTTGAGTAATGAAAACGACAGAGTAACAGCGCCGATGGAGTAACAACACCTACAGAGTAATAACATGGCGGAGTAACATCAGTGGCGGAGTAACAACAACTATGGAGTAACAACACCAATGGAGTAACAACAACGACGGAGTAACAACACCGGCGAAGTAACATCAACGACAGAGTAACAGTAACTGTGGAGTAACAACACCGATGGAGTAACAACAATGACGGAGTAACAACACTGGTGGAGTAACAACACTGGTGGATTAACAACACGACGGAGTGATAGCAACAACGGAGTAAAAACACCGACAAAGTAACAACAACAATGGAGTAATAACACTAGCAGGGTAACAACAATGGCAGAGTAACAACATTGATGGAGTAATAGCAACGGCAGAGTAACAACACTGATGGAGTAACAATAATGGCAGAGTAATAGCACTGGTGGAGCAACAAAAACGGCGGAGTAACAACACCAATGGAGTAACAAGAATGATGGAGTACTAACAAGGATGGAGTAACAAAAACGACGGAGTAACAACACCGGTGGAGTAACAACAACAGCGGAGTAACAACACTGATGGAGTAACAACAATGGTGGAGTAACAACAGTGACTATTACTTGAAAAAATTCTCAGTTTCTCCTTGTCATAATTCAGTTCTTATTCCTGCAAAAAGACAAACAAGTACTAACAATATATATATATATATATATATATATATATATATATATATATTTTGACAAGATGAGTTAGATGATATATTACCAAAAAGGGACTTGGAGCAAGCTCCTATTACATTCAACTGTATTTGGATAGTAGACTAAGCAGTAAGAGGAGAGTGCAGTCCCCTCTCTTGTGCTTAATTCCCAAACTTCCTAAATTCTTTTAAATATTCTAGTATATTGTCGGATGTATTGACCTACTATGAAAGAAAATTTACATAACATATATTCTAATAGGCATTATGGTTTATAGCCTGAGTATTCTTGATCTTCTTCAGCCATGTTGTTGTTGTTGGCTAAATTCTCTCCTTCGTTGCTCATAGTTTTGCTCTTGTAGTTGTCTACGGCCTCTTCCAAATGCTTACACTTGGATTTCAGTATTTTTTTTTTTTTCACTGCCATATTTCACCTCTACAGGCTATACTCCATTCTCATTTCACTTCTTAGGTCTTTGAGAGACTCTTGCAACCCATGTATCATGACCTTGTTCCCTTTGCAAGCTAGGCATAAGTCCTTCCTAGCTACCTTCTCAATGGGATTAAACTCCATCTGACTACTTTTTCCTCTTGCTTTGTTGTTGCTACCTGCGCTTCCTTGTTCCTGCGTTGCTTTGATTTGTTGGTCTCTGTCCTAGGCCTTTTGATATGTTGTGGAAATTACCACTGACTAAATAGCGGTGGTGAGAGGCCTATGAATCAGGGTAGGTGGGAAATAGGCATAAATTATTGGAGCAATCTCTGGGGAGGATTGAAAGCTGATAAGCAAAGGATGGTTGTATAGAGACAGAGGGCAGTTAAGAAGACATCTAGGAGACAAAGACTGGTTCAACTGAGACAGAGAGCAGAGAATTTGATAGATAAGGAATTGATGAGCAGAGACAGGTTGATGAGTGCCAGAGGGTGCGATGCCTGATAGACATAGAATAAGACGGGATGAGAGATGATCACTCCTTATGGGCCACGATGTGATACGTGGTGAACAACAAATGATTAATGCACAAAGAGCAATGACTACGCTGAAGGAATGGTGAGCTGAGAGGATTATAGGGAAGAGTTGGAGGCCAGTCACAGATTTCAGGCAATTTAAGGCTTCTGTGCGCGGTTTGCAAATCATAATTCAACTGATCCTTTGATGCAAATACTCTACTAGATTACCTCTATTCTTATAGTTATGACGATCGACCCATGCATTGGTTTTTGGAGCTGTCACTTGAGTTCTCTTGTCCTCAGAATCTCAAGAATACCTTGAGCTAAGATTTGCTTGCTCGTGAGCCTTATGAATTAGATTGCCTTCTTTGTCAACTATCTTGTGTGTATCCTTGTTTGGTTGCTTTTTCCTCTGCCTACTCGTGCTTTCCCGAGATTTATTTGGGCTGTATGATTTTTGGCTTGTTGTGTTTTTGTTTTTTGATTTTCTCCTTGATTTATCTTGATTCGACTCTTTATTTTCCAGAATTTTATTCTTATCCTATTTGTTTTGATATTATGGAACAGAGAGGTGGTATTCTTCATTGTTCTCCCTAACTATTCCTTTATTCTTCTCCACCGCTTTATTTGAATATTGATCCACTTGTTGATTGTGGTGTCTTCGGATGTGTTTGAAGTTACATTTCCTGAGTCTTCTTAATTCCTTCTAATTCTTTTGATGGTTGTACTCATAAACTCGTTGCTTGGACTTTTGGTTTGGACTATTGCCTAGATTGTGATGGCTGAGTGTCCTATGATTATTGGGTTTTGGATTCCTCTTTTTTTTATTATTTTTGCCCCCATGAGTAGACTGTAGGCTTCGAACCTATTGTTGGAGATTTGTCCCAATCCCCATTCGTATGTGACTATTTTTTTCCCACTTGGGTCATAAAATATTCCCCTTGCTCATGCCTTTCCAAGATTATTCTTGGAGGCTCCATCAAAGTGCATATAATATTTGTTTTGAATTCTTTTCCAACTTTCAGTTTCTTCTTCAGTCATTCTTAGCTTCCAATTTTTTCCTAAGCTTTCTTTTCTCCATTCTTTTTTACCATTGTTGTTCATTATGTCTTTGTTAAGCCAATCTCTTTCTTCCTGCTAAAGGATACTATTACCCATTGGGGCAAGTCCTTTTTCATTGAGAATTTATGATATTAGTTCCCCTGCTTTTGATAATGTTTTCCCAATTCTAGGATTTTGGTTTTTGAAGATACATTTATTTCGAGTTAGCCAAATTTGCCAACATAGGATTGTTGGAATGCATTTCCATATTCTTATAATTGTGGCTTTATTATTTGTTGTGTATGGATAGGGTTTCTCTAGATTTTTGAGGAATTTCGGCATTAGTTTCCCATACTCTAGATTCACTTCCAGCGGGCTTAAGGGCCGCTCCCAGCATTCTCTTGAGAATTTACAACCTTGAAATAAAAGTTGTATGTTTTCTTCTGCCTGCTGACATAATGGGCATCTTGATGGCCCTTGGAAGCCTCTTTTTTTAAAGATTTTCACTTGTATAATATCTTTCCTATTTAATATGTCTAAATAATTTTTTTATTTTTTATATTTTGATTTTTTATTTTTATTTTATTTTCTTTAATTTTAATTTTTAATTTTTTAGTCCTTAAGTCTAATTTTTTTAATTTTAAATTATTAACTGTTATTATATTACTTTTTTATTTATTTAGTTTATTTTTAATTTTAATTTTATTTTATTATCTTTTTACTTATTTTTTATTTATTTTCATTTTTATTTTTTATTTTTTTATTATCTTGGGCAAACTTTCAGATTTCCATGCTATCTTCCATGGTTCCCAATCTTATTGGTTGGTTTATTCTTGGAGAATTTTATAGCCAGTTTTCATTATATATTGCCCATTACTTGGGTCCCAAAGCTAATTGTCTTCCTCATCCCGATGAGTTGGTGTTGCCCCTTTTAAATGCTGCTTTATTTTTTCCCATTGTCCTACCAGGTTTGCTGGTATTGCTGGCCTTCTCCATTCCTGCCATTCTTTCTGATTCCATAAAGAAATTAAATGTAAAGTTTTAAGGCCTTTCCCTTTCATCCATTCTTGAATGCCATCCATTTCTGGGTGCTCCTGTAGTGGTTCTTTTCCCATAATTATGTCCTCCCAAATCAATACTTTTTTTCCATTCCCTAGAGTTTTTGAAATGAATTTGCTCATTGTTGGGATGACTCTTTTAACTAGTTTCCATACTTGGGTGGTTTGCCTTATTGGGATGTTTTCATTTAGCAATTTCTCCTTGGAACCATTCATGTATTTGTTTATGAGGGCTTTTTTCCACCAATTCTCTTTACCTATTATGAGTCTCCAAACTATTTTCATTCCCAGAGCTGCATTCATGAGCCTAGGTAACTGAATGGACAAGCCTCCTTGTTCATATGGTAGTACTACTTGTTCCCACCTAACCAAACTGAACTTTTTATTTTCTTGCTTCCCATTCTGCCATATAAAGCTTCTTAGTATTAATTTCATTTGTTTGTGGGCACTTGCTGGTGCCATGATTAGTGCATATTGATATATTGGCAATGCAGCAAGAAGAGCTTTAATTAATATCACCCTTCCAGCTATATTTAGCCACATCATTCCCCAATTATTTATCCTGTCTTGCATTTTCCCAATTTGTTTTGTCCATATTTATGCCTTCATGATCTCTTTTGATATTGGTAGTCCCAGATATAGGAAGTGGCTCCAGTTTTCCTATGCTGGGATTTCCATGCTTTGAGAAATTATTTGCATGGTTCTAGACGGAATGTTCCACCCATAGATCTTGCATTTTGTATTATTCAATAGCCCACCCGACACCTGTAGAAATGCATCCAGTATTTTTTTGAATCTTCTTGCTATTATAGTTGATGCTCCTCCCAGCAGCAGTGTATTATCTGCAAATAAGGAATGATTTATGGTTTTTATTCCTTTTGCTATTCTCAGACCTGTGATGGTTTTTTCTTTCCTCTGAGTTTCCAATTCTCTACTTATGTTTCTACCATTATTATGTATAAAAAAGGGGATAGGGGGTAGCCTTGCTTGAGTCCTCTTGTACTTTGGAAGAATCCACTGGGTCTTTCGTTGATGAAGGGGGTGATCCAGGGAGTGGAGATGCATACTTGAATCACTTCTATTATTTCTTTTGAGAATCCCAGCTTATGGAGTACGACCATTAGATATGGATAGCTGACCCTGTCGAAAGCATTTTCCATATCCGGTTTGACTATTATACCTTTTTCTTGCTTTAGAATACTGGAGTGGACAACCTCCTGAACTATTATGACATTGTCTATGATTTTTCTATTTGGGACAAACCCTCCTTGGTTTTCTAAGATAATAATATGCAACGCTTTCTTGATTCTATTTGCCATTATTTTAGTTATTATCTTGTAGGAGGAATTTCACAAAGAAATGGGCCGAATCCTGTTGAAGGTGGAGGGGTTTGCTTCCTTTGGGACCAGAGCAAGATAGGATGATCTTGTGTTGCTTCCCATTTTTATTTTTCTTTAATATTCTTTTCCATTCTTACAAAGTCTTTCTTGATTGTGTGTTAGTGATTCCTATAGGAAGCTATTGTGAATCCGTTTGGCCCGGGCGCTTTATCCGGATGCAGGCTCTAGATGGCCTCCACAGTCTCTTCTTAGGTGAGATCCTTGCACATATCTTTGTTTTGTTCTTTATTTTTATTTTTATTTTTGTATGCTGCAATATTTCTTCATATTCAACTGTTTCTTCTGTTGCTGACAATAAGTTTTTGAAGTGCTTGTATGCTACTTTTTTAATTTCTTCCACTCCTTTTACTTCTTGGTTTTCCACTTGTATTTTTTCTATCTAGTTTCTGGCCCTTCTAATTTTCATATTGTTGTGGAAGAATGACGTATTCTTGTCCCCTTCCTTGAGCTAGAGGCTTCTGGATTTCAGTCTTGCCTCTTCCTCTTCTTTCCTGTTTTCCTTGTATATATCCCAGAATATTTCTTTCTCTTTTAGGTAGTCTTTCTTTCTTTCTTCTTTACCTTCCTTTTTTGCTTGCATACTGTCCATTTTTTGTTGTAGCTCTTTTTTTTTTTTCATTTATTCTTGTCCATTCCTTTAGCTTTACTCTTACATTTTTTAATTTTTTCTTCCATATGTACTGTGGTGAGCCTGATATTCCTGGTTCCCAAGCTCATTTAACTAATTCGCTGATTTCTTTGCTGCTATCCCAGGTTGAGCTGTACCTGAACGAGAGTGGGCCTTAGTTTTTCATTTCGCCCAATGCTATCATTACAAGTTTATGATCTGAGGTTGTGGCATGGATGATTTTTGATTTGATCGAGTTATACATTGCTGCTATATTTTCTTGAATCAGAATTCTTTCTAGTCTTTCTTTTATGTTACTTTTTCCCACTCTCTTGTTATTCCAGGTATATTTTCCATTATTTGGAGGGATATACAGGAGGTTGTGTTTCTCCATTATTTCTTATATAGATTCTTTGGATGGATCTGCTTGATAGTTTCCTCCAAACTTTTCCTCTATACTTCTCACCAGATGTAGGTCTCCTCCCAAATATATTTTTTCGGCTTGCATTTCCTGTAATACATCCCTCATTGTTGCCCAACACTGTTCTTTCTCCTTATAGTGATTAGGGGCATTTATATTTATCACCCTGTATTTCTCTTATGTGCTTATCCCCCCTTAGGTTCGTTAAAATCCAATGATGCCTTGTTCTTTTTCCCATTAATTCCCATATTCCTTTTTTCCAGATTGTGAATATACCTCCTGATGCTTCTGTTGCCTGAATTGCTTCCCCTTCATATTGCCTGAACTTTTTTTTTAAGATTTTAAGATTCTTTTTTTTTTTACTTTTGTCTCGTGGATCATAAGAATATCCGGGCTTTCTTTTGTCAGAATATCTCTTGTTGCATTTTCCTTAAAAGGAGTCCCCATTCCTTTGCAGTTCCAGGGTTCTCCTAAACAACTGGGACAGGACGACCACTCTCCGATTCATGGGAATCTGAGGAAATGAGAAGAACATGAGCAATATGATCACTACTGTCTTTGGGAACAGATTTAAAAATTGAAGGGGGAGCCAAGTTGGCACTCTTTCCGACCAATGGTTGGTCAGGAACAGACACAAGAGAGT
>APFE030551832.1:1306-17157 GCA_000404065.3 Pinus taeda | reverse complement strand
TTGTTTCAGGAATTCAAGTTTTGCTCCTGAGGAATACATCCCTTTCTCACATCCCAGCTTAGTGAAGAATTCTTAACTACTTTTCACTGGTTGTTCACACTTCATTATCACAATCTACAGTTTGTGTCACGAAATATATAAAGGCCCTGTAATTCCAGCTGCACCAAGTCAAGATCTCAAGAAACCAACAACCACAGACTCCATTTCCCAATGGATTAATTTACCTGCAGAGGACATTTCAAAACTATCAAAAAATCATCCCCCAACCAAACAAAAACCAAAGAAAACCCTCACTTCATAACTAGCCTAAAATCTCCAATAACAGAGATGAACCCAACAGAGAGAGCCCTCTCTTATTACAGCTGGGCTAGAAGCTGTAGTCCAAAGATTGGTTAGTGGTTACCCCGAACGTATTCCCTTGGGACTCATAGGGAACAACCTGGGTGTTAAAACCTAGGTTGAGAGGGAATGTCTTTGACAGGAACAGTTTTAATAGCACTTCCTCTATCTGGGATTTTTGTCTGAGGGGATTGGGTCCCTTCAATAATAATTTTTTCCGCACTCCCTTTGTCTAGGCTATTCAATGACTGAGTTATCCTGAGAGGAGATCTCATCTCCTCAGTCTCCCCTGTTTCCCCTTCACCTTCACAAAGATTACTGAAATTCCCTTCCTGCAATAGTTCTAGAATAGAATTTTCAATTTCTTGAAAGTCCTGTTCGTCAGTTTGACTATGCACCTCAGCAAAGGCTACAGATGGTGAACCTGTGGCCTGAAGGGAGCTAGTAGGCTGTTTGGAAATAACTTTCCTGGGTCCTATTGAAGGCTAAGATTCGGCTTTCTTATAGATTTCGTCTATGAAGGTTGATCGACCAAGGGTCACCGACCCCTTAGCTTTTTCTGGCTTTGGCAAAGGTTTGGAATTTCTCTCCGACTTTTTCTGCTTAGTCATGTACTCAATTTAACTACTAAATCCTTCTTAAGCAGATAGCAGCAAATCTGCAGAAAATTAGGCAAAGGAGCATGGCTTTTACATGCTCCGTACGTAGGTTCTTACCTTCCATTTTCAAAACCCAATTCTTCCCTAGTAGGTTCGTACACTACCCTGAAAAAGGAACAAATGGCTACATTCTTTCCCCGGCAACGACACCAAAACGTAGAGCTATAAAAAGGGTCTCTTTCACCTCTAGTTACCTCACATTAATATGTCAATCTGGGAACGTCTTTTTATTTCAAAGAGTGTCTCAGTTTGAGGCTTAGAATTTGTTAGAGTAATGTTCGTAGTACAGCTGTTTAAAAATACAAGAGTAAATTGATGCGCGTCTACAACTTAACTACTTCAGAAGGCTAAATCACACAAAGCAATGCACCAGTCAAGGGTTCAGTAGCAATAACCCATCCCTTTCGTACTGATGAGAACATATCAAAGGTCTGGGAGCCAGGTAGTAGATGCCAATGCTCGCTATAGCCTGAGATCGTTCTTAATAAATAAGAAATGAAACAGAAAGTAAAGAAAATGGCAATGAAATAGAACAACACATCAGTCAAGGGTTCAGTAGCAATAACCCATCCCTTTCGTACTGATGAGAAAAAACAGAGGTCAGGGAGCCAGGTGGTAGATGCTGACGCTCACTATAGCCTAAGATTGTCCTTAATAAATAAGAAATGAAATGGCAAGTGAAGAAAACAACAAATCAGCAATCTTGAAATGGAACAGCAACCAAGTTCATCAAGTTGTAACTCTATTTAATCACACCAATCTAAACATCATTCCTTCGCTCTTTAAAGATGTACGCATATTATGGAACAACACTACCTACAGATCCAAGATGGAACAATACTAGAAACCATATAAACACAACGTGCTTAATCTGACTCTATTATCTCTCTAAATAAAAGCATACGATTGCATCTCAAGACAAAAATAGTAACATTCAAGGATTCAATAATCATGTGAAGTCGGAACCTTCAAGATAAATGTTGTAATGCTAAGGCACAATCGCATAGAACTCTGTAATGGAATGACAATATCTTGTAGAGATTAATTGTATTATACCAACACTTAAAGGATTGGTAACATGATGCAGCGTCAATACAACACTTTTTTTTGCAGGAACATTAAATGAGTTAAACACAAGAGAGCATGTAACATAAACCTTATAAAACACAACAGATTACCAGATCACATCGATAAACAAACCACATGGAAACTGCGCATAATGGTACAATAGCAAGTGTCCTCCAGGGCCGGGCCCTTAGCCTCCAGAGGTACACCGCTTAGGATTGATCTAGGCTCAAAGATAAAATAGTAACCAAGTCTGTATTAAGGCATGAAGTAAAATTACAGTAACTCAAGTCTTAACAGAACATAACGATCATAGTCCTGATCTTTCTTAAAAGAAACTACATAAAGTCATCCCCCTCTATCCAACAATGCTATCCCTTATATAAGGATGATGACGGAGATATCTAGGTGTAGAAATAGATAAAATAGCGATCCCTCAGGATCTAAGATCTTGAGGGATTCGCAGAATTGTTAATCCTGCGTCAATTCTTTCCTTTTTTGCTTCGAGCTGGTATCTCCATTTCCTTTCCTGGTTTGGACCGTTTTGATCTGGTTTGCACGCGGTCTCCCATCGAAGGGACAACAATTAATTCATCTTTTTCTTTTCCTTTAATATGGCCACTTTCCTTTTTTCCTCCCTCCTGCACATAGGAATCACAATTATCAGCGTACTCTATTAATCTCACATGTTTCGCTATAATTCCTTATTATTGTCTAAGTTTCTAATGAAAAAAGGATTATAAGTCCTAATGAAAAGATACTGAAATAACCATCAAAACATACCTTCTTTGATACTCCACGGTTTCAAGATGGACATTTTTTTTAAATTTATAGTCACACTTTGTGGTATGTAGATATTGCTAACTTTCTTGCTATAGGAAAGGTGCCTCAAGACGTGTCTTATAGAGAACAATGAAGCATTATCCATCACAGTGCTTGTTATTCATGGATTTAGGGATATCTCTTTTACATAGGATCTCACGAGAAAATATGTCACTACATAATTGTTGTTCACACCTATGATTTCTTGGAAGTTTCTCATGATGGACCCTATGGGGGACATTTTGCGGGTAAGTGTACAGGTCATAAGGTGTTGTAAATGGGTTATTATTTGCCTTCTATTTTTCATGATGTGAGAAAATATGCTAGAGGGTGCAACAATTCCCAGCGGATGGGTTAGCCTAGTCAGACATATGATATTTCGTTACAACCCGAACTAGCTCTTGATCCCTTTGAAAAATGGGCTATCGATTTCATTGGGTCATTTAATCTACCTTCATAGCAGAAATTTCACATTCTAGTTTGGAACAAAGCAGTTTCTCTCAGACTTTTTATTTGAACAAATTTTTGCATGGTATAGAGCTCCTAGAGATATTGTTTCAGATGGAGGGGCACAATTTACATCACCTCTCATGGTAGGACTTATGAAAAAATATGGAAACAAGGATAGGGTAACATCTCCATATCATCGTCACGTGGATGGTTAAGTCAAAAGCACAAACAAGGTACTAGAGAATATTCTTATAAAGATTGTAGTAAACCATCACCGGAGTTGGGTTGAAAAGCTTTATTAGTCACTGTGGGCATATATAACAACATGGAGGAACACAATAAGGTTTTCACCATATGATCTTGCCTATGGGAAATCCCCTTTTTTCCAGTGGAATTTGAAATTAAGATTCTCAAGACAACCCTTGAGGTAGGTTTAGATCTTTCAGATTCCCAGAAACACTAACTAGAATAGTTGAATGAGTTGGATGAATTTTATTTCATAGTTTTCGAAAAAACAGCTGCAATCCAATAGAAGAAAGCTAAATGACATCATAAATTTATTAAGAAAAAGGTGTTTCAAAGAGGGGATTGGACATTACTCTATGATTCTCTATTCAAGGAATTTAAGGTCAAATTATTCTCCATGTGGATGGGACCATATGAAGTTGAGATGGTGATCGATAATTGGCCCGTTAGACTTTTAACAATTGATGAGGCACATAGTCCCTTGATCGTGAATGGACGTCACCTCAGATTATATCATCGTCCAACTTCAAGAGACTGCTTTATTAAATATCTCTCTCATAACTCTCATTTTGAAGTTATCAGTGCAAGGAATCCCTCCTCTGCACCCGTAATCTAAAAATAAGTAATAATATATATCTATGTATTTAATATAATAAAATATTGTTACTGCTCTATCATTATTTTTCCTACATGTATCTCACTTGTGTTGTTACACTGATATGTTGTTACTCTCGTGGATATTTTTTCAAGTACTTCACAGGTGTTAATGAGGTTACTCCCTCGATGTTGTTACTATTTGGGTGTTTTAACTCACTCTGATGTTGTTACTCCTCCGTTTTTTTACTCCATCAAGTTAAGTCACCAGGTACGTCCCCGATCGACTTTTGTGGATTTTATTGATAATTTAAGTGACATGAATTGATATGACTTTGGACGATGATCCCTTAGATGGCAGGATATACTATAATAAATGAAAATATGCCATAATTAAATTACAATAATCATTAGTTTTCATCATTATCAAACCTTTTGCTAAGTCTGTACACTCCGCAATTTCCACCATACCTCGCATAGTTACCCATACCCATCGAGACTTGAAGTTAGTATTATTATATTAATGAATAGTCCTTTCTATTGTTGCAAATTAATTACCATTATTATCATCCATTATTATGATTATCTACCTTGATTTTTCCATATTTCATCGTTACCCTTCTAGATTTCAATTTCACTACACCCAATCGCTATCACAAGTTTTTCACTGCAAATCGAGCTGTCGACACTCCTCCTAAATTGTTTGTTGTCACTCCCAGTGTTGTTACAAAGTCGTTATAGAATGGGTGGGAAGGTTGTGAGACATGAACCTAAAAGCACAGAGCAGGTTTGATGCAATGCAAATGTGTATTGCATTTTCTTGGATGCAGGACGACATGTATATCTGGAGAAGCTACAAGTATTCGATGATGCTATTACAACTGAATTTTCATTAAATGTGGAGGGAAATCATTCTAGAGTTCTTGGGCTGGATATTTCAGGCATTGAGGAAATTGTCTCAATTGTTAGCTGGTTGCAACGAGGAGGTCGTAAATGGTTCTCTCAAAAGTCTCCTCTCGTGGAGTTTCCGGATTGTTTTTGCATGCTGGGGAGACAATGGTCTAGAAAGGGTGAGGGTATGATCATAAACATATTACATAAACATCAGGTGAGGTGGTGTATTATGTTATGAGGTATGTTACCTGTGAAGGTTGTTTCTATATGTTGTTTAAATATAATTTAAAACTCCTTGCATGCTTTCAGTTTCATCATGTGGAGGTTCATTCTTTAGACATGCCATACTTCCTATGGAGAAGCCTTCACTTGATGGAACAATCTACCCACTAATCTCGATAAGAATTAGTGGTTCTCACAAACCATCGGTTGGATACATTATTGGTGGTGCATGCCTTATGTCGAACCTCCGTGGCTTGGCCACAATTCACTGAGATAGCGAAGGAATAAATTGCAAGTATGTTTTCTAAAAGGGAGGAGGAAGAAGACTTAATAGTAGAAGAAGAGGCCACAGATGACGTTGTTCCAGTGCCACCTGATGGCCCAATAGAGATATAAGCAATAGAGATAGAAGAGAGTGCAGTCGACGTTTCTCCATAAGAACGAGTGTCAACTGCCAATTTAAGAAGGAAATTACCACCCTCGAATGCAGTTATAGGTGGTGTTGACACAAAAGAACCAATATCACTTGTCTAAACAATTGAATAGAGTTTGTTTGAAAATGTATGTGGTTCTGACACACAAGAACCAACACCACTTGTTCAAACAATTGAAGAAGCTTTGATTGAAACTGTAGGTGGTGCTGGCAAACAAGAACCAACACCACCTGTCCAGGTAATTGAATAATCTCTATATGAAAATGAAGGTGGTGGTACCACATAAGAACGAGGACCACCTCCTCAAATGGATTTGGAAACTTTGGAGGAAACATATGTCGCAATCGGCACTACTTCACAAAAAATAGAGTCGATTGCTGGGTAGAAGGCTAATTTTGAAGACACAGAGGAAGAAAGAGAGAAAGGGAGCATATAATAATCGGTGCACATAGAATAAGAAGGAGGTCCTGCATCAACAATCATTGAGAGAATGAAAATTGATGAAATTATTACTCTCTCTCCTTTTCTTTCATATTTTCCAAAAGGGGCAAGGAAATATCATTCCTCTATACGCACAGAGAAAGAAGAATCTTCTCCCCTGATCCTAAACTTTTTTGGGAAAGCTAAGGGCACCTTTATCGACATTGTTACTAAAAAACCAGTGTCTATTGGTGAAACAACTAAGTAAATTGAAGGCTTGGTGATCGACACTGTCACACAAGAACGATTGCTAATAGAAAGAAAAAATGAGGAATTTATGGTTGCTACTACTTCTACAGAGACCGTTCCTAAGCAAATGGAGGAGGATGTTGCTAATAAAACTAACATGCAAGGGTTATAATTCATTCTCGAGTAGACAGAGGAGGAGAATGTTGATGAGACTAAGCTGGAATGGATAGAGACTGTTCCCGAGTTGAGGGAGGAGGATGTTGTTGATTAAACTAACCTGCAAGGGTTAGGAACCATTCTTGAATAGATGGAAGAGGACGGTCGGGTAGCAGAGAAACTGCATGAGGAGGGTGTCAAGGAAACTACTCCACAAGACCTTGTAGTGAGTATAGAGCCAAAGAGGAAGCATGTAGAGACTCTAACATGTGAAGACGGAGATGGTGGGTTTGTTTCCCACATCGAGGAACAAATAGAATAAATTAGAGTAAAGGAAGAAGTAGTCGAAAACTTTATTGATGCCCACCTACCAAACCTTGGACTGTGTGTGAGAGATGTGGAAGAAGTTGTTATAAAACAAGAGTTCATTGAGAAATGCTTGAAAAGGAGACCCCATCTTGAGGAAAGATATGAGTCACAATTCAGAGAGAAAATGTAGTTGAAAATAGAAATCATGAAATTGAGGAAATGAATGTAGTGCTTACAAAGAAGACTGAGGAAGCATAAGAGAAACATTGTGAAGCCCTGACCTGAAACTGTTTAAGTGGAAACATACACTATGGGAGTTTTTTATGACTGCAGAAGTTCAGAAGTGGTAAGCTATGACAACTTGCCTTCAACGAGGGACTATTCCTTTAGAAGCTCACCGTGAAGGAATAAGAGACGTTTGTGAGGAAGCTGCGAGAATAGTCTTAAGCTACATTGAATTGATAGAGAAGGGAAAGAGGAAGTATGATCAACAACGTAAGTGAATTGAGGACCTCGAAGAACATGTAAAGTTATTCAAGGTAGATAATGAAAAAAAAATTACTTTCGCATAGCATGTAATGGCTTGCTGACCCCCTTCTCATAGCTACACTCTATTAACCCATGAGTTGTATCTATTCTTTTGTTTAAATAGTATCCATGAGGATATTAGTCATGAGATGAAAAATTCAATGCAGTTTATGCGCGTCTTGAGATGCCACAATATTCTCGATCAACACTTGATGGGAAAATTGTACATGCATGATTACTTTATGGCCAATGATCAATCATTTAAGCAAGTGCCATATGTAGGATACATTAAACTAATAACCTTTACCTCCTACACAGTCAATCAGGTTAAATGGAAAAAGGTCATTGACACATTTGAAGAAATCACAAAAATAGGCCACTTGTCCTTCGAATGGAGGGCCACTTATCCTTCGAATGGAGAATTGTGATTTTGTAAATGTTTAATAGGCACAAGACCCTCTTAGCAATTGAGCGATGGAAGGGGAAGATGTTGAAAACCCAAAAATGGTGCATCAACATATGCACAAAACAAATCTTCACTTGTTGGGAGGAGACCCGGGACAACTGTCACAAACGATGGATGTTATCATCATCAACTTTGAGAATACATGGGCCTTTTAGGGCCCCAAACTTTGTTCATGATTTAAATAGGGTACCTTGGTGTATTTCATGCATGTGGATTTGTGGGGTCCGATGGATGGGTTTTTGGTTTTGATTTCCCATTATCTGGCTGCAAGCCACCCAGTACACTCCATCTTACAAGCTATATGAGGATTGGTGGAAATATATCATTCAAATAGATGGATGTAAGCCTTCGAGAACAGAAATGGCACAAAATATGATCTTTCATAGAATCATGTTAATCATCGAAATTGCAACCGATATTTATGCATACGACGAAGGCAATTTGGGGGGAGATGTTGGTGGCTAGATTTGAATACTTTTACTCACCTATTTATCCTCTCCTTTTTATCCATTTCACATTAATAGTCATTAATCAATATCTTAAAATTCACATGTATACCTCTTTTGATGACTTTATGGATTATTGATCAATCAAGCATAGTTGTAGGGGATTATTACCTAACTGGCTTTCTAATTCAACTATTTTTGGAAATTTGAAGGGACAATTACTAGGACCATTTTTCACTCAATGACATCGTCAAGACTAGCAGCGTTATCATTGGATACTCGATGCAATGGTGAATCAATATTTTGATTGACACACAGTTACATCTTACATTGTGTTTCATTTTGAAAACCACCATGTAATTAAAGACAAAAGCTATCGTGATTCTAGAAGTTGTATTATTGACAAATTATATAAAGTAGAGTGTCGTGAAAGCTATCATTGTTAAGAGTTGTTAAGGTTACATGATAAATACTCTAACTCAAAGTCTGTAACGACATACTTATAATATTTCTTTGATTAATGATAGTTTTATCTTTAGAGCATATTGTGATTCGGTTATCTTGCCATAACCTTGATCAAGGAGTTGGGCCCACTCTCCTAAAGAGGTGCTGCTAGATTAGATGTGTATTTAGGTTTATTTATGTGAGTTTATTGTTGTTTTGAATTATCAGTGTGTTGGTGTGATTCCTAATAGTTGTTACTCTTATTTACTGTTACAATTGTTAGTGATCCTACTCTTACTTGCAGTTACAGTATAGCTTGTTGTTACATATTTATGAATTTATAACTAATGTTCAATTATAGGTAGGGAAACTGTGGCCTACACATACAGTGCATGATAGCCTTGAAATATCTTGTAAAACACCGGGTTGATAATTAAATGTGGATTGGGTGAATTGCATGATTGATACTTGGACACCAAAAAATACCATGCGAAAAACCATACATTCTCACAAACATCAAGTCCAAAACAAAAAATTTGCTTACTACCATGATTAGAGAATCCCTTGATGTATAATGCAAAGTGGAAACATCAAGGACTAAAAACATGTGAAGTATATGAGTTTTAAAAAACTATTAATAAATAAGTCAATCATGTATTAGTAGTGATAGTTCTAATATTGTAATTGCTTGAAGTTATTAGAAAAAAAACAATATTCTAAGAAGATATTTATTAATAGCTATGAATAGCATTTAATGGAAAATTATTTCAAGGAAGAAATAAAATTCCTAAAAGTTATAAGATCACTCACAAAAATAAAAATGATAATTTTTCACAAACCTACAGCATAAAACGAGAAATTGTATTTACCACCATGCTTAAAAAGGCCTTTAATACATATTGCAAAGTGGAAACATCAAGGGATAAAACCTTGTGAAGTACATGAGTTGAAAAAACTTTTAATAGACAAATGGTTTATCACTCATGTATTAGAGGTGATAGTGCTAATATGATAAATGTTTGAACTTATTAAAAAAGAGTTAAACATTCTCAAAATATCCTTATTAATACTCCTACATAGGATTTAACATAAAATTGTTTTAAGAAATAAATAAAATTCCTAAATATTATAAGATCAATGAGAAAAAAACTTCTTAAATATTAGTAGCACTCGTAAATTCGAGAAATGAGACAAACTGTGTCTATGTCAACTTTTCTTAATCACGTTACTCAATTGACACAGTAAGTGAAAATGATATGATGATGTACTGAGGTAGAGTCGAGATGCCTTTTCCATTTTATGCATATGATGAGAGCCTTTAGCAAATTAAAACTTTTTTATAGCAACTCATTGTGGACAAGCACACATATAGGAACAAATCCATAATGGTCATAAACGATATCCAACATAACCAATGGTGGATTCTGTGCACCATGACATCCACTCAGAGGTCAAAGATGAACGAATCCATGACAAATTAGTTTACCTTTAAGGTAGAATGGAGCATATAGAAGGGCATGTCCATTAGGCTTTCCATCATTCTTTTCCTCGCGTCAATGAGCAAGGTGGGCCAATTCTAGCTCTCCATCTTAAACATTGACGAACATGGATTGTTTTGAGCTATTTGGGAATTTCGATTATATTGGGTTATCAGAATATGGCTTTCTAGTGTCATTATATTATTTGTAATGTGGTTTTGTTTCCATCTTTGGGACGTCAAGTCTAATAAGAATTAGGCCTTTAGGTTTGTTTTATGAAGCCTATCACGATGTAATATGAATGTGAATTAATTGAAAATTTTTATTTACAGAAAATAAGGGTGAGGAAAAGTAAATCCAGCATACTTGTCAATGCATTTCAGTTGTTCATAAGAATAATGTTCCCTTATTATACAAAAAATTACATTTCTATATTAATCTTGTAGCCACACAAGTTTCATGGAAAACGTCAATGAAGGTGGAGATTTTGAGGAGCTTGAACAAACCTTAAAGGGTGAGAGCTCTAGGATGAGTAGGGTTAAGCATGTCTGTGTCCATAGAAATTGCACTCAACCTTGAATTAAGGGTTAATTGGTGGAACAATGCCTCACGCTTGGCCTCTAATAGCAATAGGCTCATAAACATAAAATCTATATTGTTATTAGAGAATGTAAGAGTCTTCACTAAAGCAAGTTTTCTATTGAAGAATTTTCTTGCTTACATAATTGTTAGGATTACAAAATTATAGAAGTTATGGTGTGCAAAGACACAATTGGCTTAGATCTTAATGGTCACTAAACAAATTTATTTGGATTTTTTGTCCCAATCATTCATAAACCATCTAATTTTTTCCTGAGCTTTGATACTAGTTGTTAGGGACCACAAAACACTAAGAGAAGAGGTGGTGTCTAAAGACACCCATGATTGGGATCCCAATGAACGATACATTTATCCATAGTTTTTTTGCCTTAAAATAGTGACTTCAACGTGAATATCATGGGAAAAACCATACATACTCACAAACCTTCAGTCCAAACACCAAAAAAAATTTCACTACCATGATAAATGAAGCCCTTGATGTATAATTCAAAGTGGAAAAATCAAGGACTAAAAACTTGTGAAGTGCATGAGTTTCAAAAAACTGTTAGTAGACAGGTTTGTTGGAAATACTAAGAGTAGTGGTGAATCAATATTCCTTAGCAATTAACACTTTTAAATATTTTAAGAGCATTATTTAATCTTCAATTATTATTAATGTTTATGGAGTTATAAGAGTAAATAAGATAAAATAGTAGGAACAAGCATTTTAGGTGGAAAACCATCTGTGGGTTAAAAACCACTAAAAGATTTTCTAATAGGTTCTTTAATCTTAAAACCCAATTGGAATGAGAGTAACAACTTCCTATAATTCTAGAAAAGAATTCTTCTCGAGTTCCCGCTCGAAGGATGCCCCAATTCCCTAGTTTATTCAGTAATAAACTAAATGGATGCCCCAACACCCTAGTGAGCCCCAACTCACCCTAGTACCACCCTACCACCCTGAAGTGTCCATGGTCCCCAACCTATAAGATACTTCATACACGTGCCTAGCACCTCCCTCCCACCCTATAATGACTAAAATAAGACAAGACTATGGATTCCCAATCCGCGGAAAACAATCCATGATACTTTAATATGTACAATAATTTTCGTGTAATATACCAAATACCTAATCACTCTATGACCTGCAACTCAACGATGACGTTATCCCAATAGTGACTCCTATAACTCCCAACACTACTTCTTCGACTCTAGGAAAAATGACTCTTTTACAATCTTTACAATGATGACTCTTTTATAAATGACTCTTTTACGACTTCAAAATGATAAATATTTTACAAGGGACTCTTGGCCTTGATACTTCTTCACAATATGCAGATGGATGTCATGTCTTCAAAGGATGTCACATTGACTCTTCACCTTGATACTTCTTCACAATATGTAGATGGTTGTCATGCCTTCAAAGGATGTCCTGCTACAATGCTTCCTTTCATTTGATACTTTAGCTCTTGAATGATTTCTTGATGATGTGCTTGAATCTATGAAAACATTTCCCAGCAAAACCAAACCCAAAACAATACAAAATACGCTTCCACTTACCTCTTCTTGCAAAACACATGTAAGTGCATAATAATGAATAAATAAAAATTACATTTACAATGTGTACATGGAGTGTTCTTGTCACTTTTGTTGTTTACATGTTGCAACAGTAGACAAACACTCCCACTATTGATATAGCACAAGGCTCTATGCAAGACTATATCTGAAACTCACCTAAATATATATACAATAGAAATTGATGATAGGCCCTAGACTTGTGATGAACCAAGTTCTAATTACAACAGAAGAGTCCATTTTATCAACTATGACAAGACAAGTATGATGAACTTACAACATCATATAGATTTAGCATACTTGGTGTATTATCAAATGTGTAGTATCAATAATAAGGCTTCCCTAATGTTGTATCAAAACTAACTATGACATATAGGGACATAGAGATATAATCAAGATCCTACATATACTTCCATTGTCCTGCAAAAACATATGTTAGAGATGATACCCAAAATTCAAATGTAAATACTAATCATACATAACTTGTTGTAGGAGACTTACCCTTGACTGTTGGTGTGTGGTCCTTACTGCAATGATCCTTGAATGCATGTTTTTTCTTGCATTCTAGGAGCTCAATATTGAACCTATTGTATCTATGTAATTTCGGATCTCCAGGTCTAAAATTTCATCGTGTGGTGGCCTTGAGAATCCTTTTTATAACCACACATGTCTCATCAATATTGGATTCTTTAATTAAGAGTTATCCCAATCTTTCACGATGACCTCATTATAGACTCGTTGAATAGAGAGAACTGGTACAAAGTGCCACATGTCACTATTGTGACCTTTGGCCCTAAAAGGGATACCCAACAAACTACATTTTGTCCTATTTCTATCACTATTTACAAAATTTGAATGCAATGCTAAGAGATAAATTTATGACAATTATAGCAATGTCGCCTATTTGACATGAAATTTGGGAGTGTGCAAAAATCCTAACTTCCTCCGATCATATCTCCGAAAATATAGCGAACCAATATCTTAAATTCGATCACAAGATTCATCATGATTTCAGCTCAAATAGGTTTTAATTTCAGCTTCTAAAGCTTCCCATAAAAAACGTTATAGAAACAATTCCACGATGACCTCTTTGAAGCCACAAAATCCCTACTAGAGGAACATATGAGGATCCTTATTTATAAGAATGTCTTGAGTTCAGAGGGTCTTCAACAAGGAAATGCTGGAGCAATTTTAGGAGAAAAAATACATTATTAATTATTTACCATTCAATTAGCACTACCAATAATGAGTGCCATCCCACAACCTTAAATGGTTTTAGCCCACTTACGAGGGTTACTAACTTCAAACATGAATATATCTAAAAGTGTGAACGATTACTTGCCATGACATATGTCAACGAAAACATCTCGACAAGTAGAATCCTTCTAAAACCTCAATCACTCATAATAGAGTAAGATGTGAGGTCAAAATGTACATGCAAAATCGGGGTAGTGTGTAGTGATTCTTGGGTTGACATCAATGATAACCACTCATCAACAATGTCAATCATGTATTACTAAAGATAGTGCTAAAATGGTAAATGTTTGAATTTATTTAAAAAAATAAATATTCTTAGAATATCATTATTAATGCCTATGAATAGAATTTAATGAAAAAATATTTCAAGAAAGAAATAAAATTACTAAAAGTTATAAGATCACTCACCAACAGAAAAACCATAAATTCACATGAACCTAGAAGTCTAAAACCCCAAATGTTATTCAACCCCATGGTTAAAGAGGCATCTCACACATAATGAAAAGTGGAGGCATCAAGTGTTAACAACTTGTGAAGTACATTTGGTGCCACCCTAAGCCGCAAATACCATAATGATGCAGCCTAAGCCACATATGCCCACAATATGAAAACACAATTGCATGTCACACTATGTGTTCTAGAAATTGCACTTTCCCAATCTTAGGGATAATTCTCTTAAATCAAGGTTTAAGGCTCCTTAATTAAATTCTATGTGGAAACATTCATTTAACTATCCCACAAGTTTTGACTTTGGGATATTTTCACCTCCGATGCTTATCAACCATACCCTAGTCTTTAGAGTTTGGTTAAAACTCAACCTAACCCATAATACATTAATCCTGCTTATTTATATTATAATTCCCATATAATAGAAATATTTCATAACCCACACTTAAAACCTTACCTTTCTTCCATTCTTCAAACCTTTGTACATATATCAATGCTCTCATTAGCACATTAAATCTCTACCATCAATCTCATTCCTCAATCTGACGGTTATCCCGTCACCCGATCGCCAACTAGCTTGGTCGAACTCCATCGTTTATCTATCTCATCCAATCCAATGGCTATTGCGTCAGTCCCTGACCAACTATCCCATACAATCTCCACCGTTGATCAATCCCGCTCAATCGAATGGCTATCGCGCAATCTTGCATGAAATCGTGCACCACCGATATTAGATCGAGTGCGCGTGAGAAAAGTGGTTTCCTCTTTCCACTGTGTGCTACGTGTTTCCCGGTAAAGGTAATCACATATAATTTAGAAATACTACTTACCACCTTTAGGGCGTGTGAGAAACTACTTACCCCTTGCAAAGACCACTCCATCCTTCTACTAACACGTTGTGTTAATCTCCACCATTTAGATTCTTGACTTTATTTGTGAAAATTAATCTTAGCTATCTATCGCACACAACCTCATCCAACGATCTGATTGATCCAACAATTAGTGTGCACTATTACGTTCTTTTTGCTCTTACTATGTAATAGCCCATTTGCCTTTCTCCCTGAGTATTTGTTCTCACCTTACGGTCTTCACTTGTTTGGATGTCAATCTCCACTCTATTACTTCACTTCTTCACACCTTTATGCTTCCTACATTAATCCTTAGGTTTTAGGAAACCTTACAATTATACCTTCGCTGTAACATTGAAGGTTTTCTCCAATACTGTCTGTGTGTAAAACCATGACACTCTTCTCTGCACTTCTTCTCTAATTCTGTACACCTACAAACTATGTTACGTTGAATTACTCTAGTTCACAAACAATTTATAATTCACACCACACAAGCTCAGAAGTTGAGTTATCTATATTAATAAACAACATTTGCATAGTCCTAATTTTCAATATTAGTGGCCTTTCCTTTCGTACCCATAGGCTTAACTAACTGACTCACTCGCTGACTCTCTGTTATGAAACCAACTCAAGAAAAGATAGAAAAGATAGATCAACGCCTTAGAATTCATCCTCTTCGAGGGGGCAACCTCCTTTACATTACATAAATGAATACTTCTTGGACGATACAAATGAAAAAAACTCCTTTCTATATATAGGAGTCTAAGGAGTCACAATATAACCCAGCCAACCTAATAATAATAATATAAAGCCACAAAAATAACAATAGAGGGATTCTATGGGGCACAGTAATAACAATATGGGGGCAATAGGGGCACAACGATATTAATAAGGGGTACAACTACAATAGTAATGGGGTAATCA
>APFE030551831.1:0-47802 GCA_000404065.3 Pinus taeda | reverse complement strand
AGGAACTATCAGAGAGAGGACACTAATCAAGATCCCAAAAGATGACTCACCTCTCTGTAATCATCTATATATGGATCCCTCATCACAGAGATCCAGAGGCTGGAATTTTGTGTCTTACAGAGAAGTGCTGTTAATATTCTGGTGTACATTATTAGTGTTGGGTGATCTAGCTTTGCTTGAGGTGAAGAAGGGCTTCTTAGCTGGAGGATGATGCTGGGTCAGAGCATATGGTTGTAATATTCTTGCTACTTTTCATCTGAATAAAGTTATTCTTGTTTCCTTCCATATTCTTGTGTACCTGTTTATATATGCTTGTATATGGTTAATGCACATCTGATCCTGCATTATTTATGAGCTTAGATCTTTATTTCTTTCATAGTAGTATGTTATTGTGATTCTGCAGGTCCTTTTGAAGCTGAGCAGATAAAGAGAAAGCAAAAAAACTCTATCAAGAAGGAGAGGAAATCGAGCGCAAGACTCAGGTTGGCCCTCTTGGTTCTCCTCTCATCTATTTTCATAAAAGGAATCAATAGTAGAATTTGATTGTTTTCTTCTAAGATAGCCACCAATCTTAGTGGGAATAACAGCATCCGTGTGGACACTACTCCCATATAACAATCCTGGCCCATGGTCATCCTGAAAATCTCTTCTTTAGTATCGTTTGACCTACACTAGTCCCGATATTTGTTGTTAAAATCCTGTTGCATTTGAGCCAAGTTGTGATGCTATCTCCAGGTAAACCCATGAACTAGTGCAATGTTGCATCCTTGACGATGAATGGAAAAAATTTTAAATTTTTTCCCATCATCTATATAGTCATAGGTTTGGCATATAGTGGAAAACTCAAATAGGAAAGTTTCACGGTCCTCTATGGCCAGGCCGTCGAAATTAGGTAGAGAAGAGGGGCTTATATTCTTCGTCTTAGTGTCCGCGTTGGTTTCCCTAATGGGGAAGGCACCCTCAAATCTCTCTTTATTCCCTCTGTCATTTTGGTTTTCATCCATTGGTTCAGTAGGAATGGGTTCTTCTTCTTCTCCTTCCCTTGTAGGTTCTTCAAATATGTCAGGCTGCTCACCTAAAGGTTCCTCCAGTTCATTTCCACCGAAGAAGAGAGAAGGTTGGTTGTTGGATGCAGTGGGGGTATTTGGCAAGAATTTCCCTAAATTGTCCTTATTCCTACAAGGCATGAAAGGAAATGTTTTTGGGTTGCTTTTTGTAAGATTTTTTTGCTGGAAAGTACTTTGCATAAATGAAATTGTTGATTGAATGAAAACTACTGACAGAAAGAAAAGTCACTTGCTGAATTGAGATTCTACTTGCAGAATGGAAAGGAAAGCAGATAATGACAATTGAAAGAAAGGAAGCTACTAGATTAATTTTGCAGAAATAAACTAATGCTAGACAATTGAAGACTATAAATATAAGAAGAGAAATCAATAATCACATTCTACTCAAACACCTCCCCGACAACAGTGCCAAAAAGTGATGAGTGCCAGTATTGCAGCAAGGATGTTGCAACTCCTCGACTACCAGCTTTACTTATCAACGTGGGCTTCGTACAAACTTGGAGGTGACAGTGCTATATGCACAAGTAAAATTGAAGGTCCTGCCTATTGTCACTATTCATCTAGAAAGAGACCCCAGGGGTTCCAAGCCATACTTCTATAGAGTCAAAAGAAGCTTGATTCTTTAATGGAAGAAGAGCAAACCTATTTTAAGAGAGCTACTCTACTATATTAATGAAGAAAACAACATGTAATGCTAAATCATACGATATCCTAATTAACCATTTAAACAACTATGCTAAGTAGAATTGCTAAATCAACACTAACCTAATGCTACTATCTAAGTTACAGAAGTAAAGAGCATCAGACCATACTAATGTGTAAGAAAGAAAACTAAACTAAATATGTTTTCACTTTTTTGGTTTTTTTGGTAAAATCAAGCATGCAATTTAATTTTTCTTGTGGATGTGACAGGTGGATGGAAGGTGGTTGAGGATGGCTAGCAGGTCTATGGAGTGTTTGGATGGTGTGGAAGGGTCATAGGAGGCCTTTTGTGAAAGGAAAGGCAACTGATATAGAAGATCAGGCTGAGAACGAACTCATTGTTTACATATTTATTTATTAATACAAAAGTGCGATTTCTCATTTTTGTGGTTTGTATTAAGTAATTGAATTATGAACTGTGTGTGGATTAGAGTAATTCTACATAGCATAAAGTGTGCAGGGAATTCAAAAAGAATCCAAGAGAGAGGATATTTCTCAAAGGAGTGTTGTGATGATCGGACAATGTTGTATTCTAATTGAATAACCAAATCAAAGCTCAGGAGTGGCAACTTTTAAATAATATGAAAAGCAAAGTTCAAGAAGGAGTCAAGCAGAAGAGAAATCGAAGATTGGAGTTAGTGAAAGGAAGAAGTAATGAAGTAGAAGTGCATAGGAATCATTGGATCAATCGGATCAACGAACAATATTAATGAAAGATGAGCGGTGAAGATCCTATCATTGGAGATTAAGTTAATTGATGTATGGATCACATCAAATCACGTGTCAATAAAAAGGTGGAAAAAGTGAAGAATGATGGAGAGGTCTTCGTAGGTGGTAAGAAGTATCTCATGTGCCATAAGAGTTTTAAATGGTATTCCTAAATTTTATGCGATTAGCCTAAGTGGGTGACACGTAGCACGGGAAAACCACATTTCTCGTGTGCTCTCGATTGGATATCATCTATGCAAGAATTCACGCGAGATTGCACGATAGCCATTGGATCATGCAGTATTGATCAACGGTGGAGATCGGCTAAGCTAGTTGGTGAGCGGCTGAGATGATAGCTATTGGATCATGCAAGGCAGATCGATGGTGGAGATTGACCCAGCTAGTTGGCGAGCGAGTGATGCAATAGTCATTGGATCAAGCGAGAAAAATCGATGGTGAAGATTTGGAGTGCCTAAATTCAAACTTTGAAATGAATACGTCAGCTATGTGACACGTGATTGACAGTGATTGGTCAGGTTTGTCCTCAATTGGACAGTAAGGAAATCTATGGGTATAATCTAATTGAGATGTGATTTATCAGCTTCCACTTAAGCGTTTCAATGTGTCTAGGGTGAGGGCGGACCAAGAGATGGTTGAGGTGGATGAGGTGAAATATGGATGTTGGTGATGAATTCTAGACCTCCTCCTGAAGTACCTGCAATGCTTAAAACATGTGTGTCTTCCAAGAACTATGCAACAAGATACATTCTCATAAACTAGAAAAGCATGAATCAGTTGCCCATATTATGCATGAAGAAATTTCTAAAGGAAATGAGAATATGAGTGAGATCTTATTACAAAAAGAGAGTGATGGAAAAAGATGACAATGAAATGAACCAAGTACTGAATCAAAACAACAAAGTCCAAAGTTCATGCAAGAACAAGAAATCTGTGTTTTTGGGGTTGATGAAGGGTCTCTTCCTCAAGCCATGGTCCTAGAGGGAGGAGGTGAGGCCAAGACACCTGCTGACAACATTAAGTTGATATTTTTCTACTTGCTAACCTGCTAATTGAAAGAAGGCACAAATGGAAGAAAACTAAAACACAACCAATCTACTCTACATTGTTGTAATGGAAATGCGTCTACTTAAGCAAATGAAAAATTAAACCATGTTTCTATGCTAGCAAACATGTACAATAAATAGGAGCCTTGGCTGCTAGGGTTGGTCCCTAACCTAAGAGCTTCATCCCTCTAGGTTAACTTAGTGCTCGCTCAAAACAAAACTCATTCTTATTATCAAAACCATGTATTACATCAAAAATTGTAGCTTGAACATAGAGTAGAGATTTAAAATAAAAAATATAAATCCTACTGAGGTTGTAGGCCTATCTATTTATACATCTGAAGTCAATGACTTCCGTAAAATTAGGGAGGCTCGACTCCTAGAGTCGAGATAAATTGGTGCTTTGACTTTCACTTGCTCAACTGCCTTCTAGTCCTCATGATTTGGCTGTTTGCACTCTGAGCTGATGGAGGAATATTCGAATGGGAGGGTAGTAAATGAGGAGCATTTACCTCCTATAATTCCTCTCCCTTGTCCCATTCGAGTTTTGACGAAGGTCTTTGCCAAAATTCCTTGCTTTTATCCTTTAATCTTGCATTAAATGCACATTAGACCGCAAAGGAAAATAAACAAATCTAACTTATCTCATAAACATAATATTATCAAAAGTATGCAATAAGTTGTGAGAATAGTTGGTTTGACTAAGCTAGGAGGTGAATTAAGGCCCATATATTTACCCAATGGTGAGGCTCGTCAGATGGAATCGACACGATGATGATATAGTGTATCGCCAACAATATTTTATTTTTGGGATTGGTATCAGATACGATGATGATTAGTTTGACCCAGTTCTTGTCGAAATGCATGGTTTTGAAGATAAATGATGATATCTATATACCAGGGATCTAAAGTATTGATCAGAAAGAGAGATTCATTTGGGAGAGAATCCTCTACCATATTTTTCGTCTTAGTACGAGGAAAGTCACATAGTAATTCAGCAAATACTACCAATTTCATAGATCAGGATTTAATGAATTCCAAATCGAAGTATTGTAGGATGACTAGCCATTTGGAGTACTTTCCTCAGAGAAATTGTATGGTAACAATGTAAACCATGGAGTTGCAATCAAAAATCACATTAGTTTTTCACAATAAATGTTGTTATGAAAACATTGGATAGCTTGAACGGTTGCCAAAGCCAATTTCTCAAGATGTGCATATTTTTCTTCAGTTTTGGTCAGATTTCTACTTAAGTAATATATCAAATGCTCTTTGTTTGATTCATCTTCCTAAACTAAAACTATGCCAACAGTGCCATCGAATGCAGTGAATTTTAAAAAGTAGTCTTGATGCTAATTAGGAGGATGTAACAATGGTGTATGGGTCAATGCATGTTTAAGTTTATCAAAGGCATTTTGAGCCACTTCATCCCAACTAAATGAGATGCCACTTTTCAAGAATCGAGTAAAACCTTTATTTAACTTGGCATAGTACTAGATGAATTGACATAGAAATTCTATTTTCCCTTGCAAACTTTGGAGTTGGTGGAGATTCAAAGGAGGAGGCAAATTCAGAATAAAATCAACCTTTAATGGATTGACACGAATGCCTTCCTTTGAAATGAAAAATCCTAGAAATCAAATATTATAATGACAAAATCTAATAAATATTTCTCTCAAATGCATTACGTGCTCTTCCTATCTCAGTGAATGATCTAGAAAATCATCCAAATAAACCTACACAATATGCTTGATATCATGAAATGCTAACGCATATCCTGTTGGAAAGTTGCACCGACTTTATTCAAACCGAATGGGAGTTTTTGATAGGAAAAAATCCCCCATGGGAAAATGAATGCGGTTTTGTGTTGATCAGCTGAGAGTATGTTAATTTGGTTGTAGCCAGAAAATCTGTCCATAAATGAAAATATTTCATTTCTTTCACAATCGTCAATAAGTTGATCGATATAGGGAGTAGGATAGTTATTCTTTGGATAATTCTTATTGATATACCTGTAATGCACACATACTCTAATTGTTCCCTATTTGTTGTTAACATGTATTATATTGGATACCGAATAAATCAAGGGAATGGGGTAGATGAAAGCTTCTTTGAGCAGTTTCTCAACCTCAACTTTAATTGTAGCAACTTTTCATGGATGCACCGGATGTAATTGTGGTATAATAGGTTTTACATCTGTGTAAGTCTTAATCTCATGCATAGCAATGATTGGGTCAATTCCTAGAATTTCCTCATAGTGCCAGGCAATAATGTCACGAAATTCTTGAAATAAGGATTTATATTTTTGAATTTCTTCAAATGAGCATGAGGTTCCTGTGTGAATATTTTCAATAATTCATGTCTTGACTAAGATTTCAATGGTAATCGTTGTATATATGTTCCCAAATTCCTTTTAGACTTGGCTTCAAAAACTTAAATGGGCCATTCTCAACTATCTATAATCTATGGAAAAAACATAGCTGAAAAATCATTGTCCATTTTATTAGGGTTAGGTAGAAAATATTAATGATGATGGTAATATTTCCATTCCATTTCATCTATGGTGATGACCTCCATAATACTTTCGTCGGTTGGAAATGTATAGTCGAAAGGATTAGGCTGTGAAACTAGTTGTGACCAAGGTAAATGAGAATAATCATCAATGATCACATTCACTTGATTAATATAAGAAGACGATGGGTTAGAAAATGATTAAAATGTGTGATAAGCCAATTCAAACAAGGTCAAAGGAATCTCATTACCATAGTAGGGTAATTCATATTCTAAAGTCATTATCAATGGATCAGAATATTCCATAGTTCTTGAGGTAATCATGTTAATCTTGGAAAAATTAGAAGGAATTTTTGGTGGAGGAAGTGCAAAGGTTCCCATCAGCAATGAGTATTTGAGCATACCAACAACAATATCCTCATAAGGAGAATTCATTTTTTTTCACAAAAGGTATGTTATCCGTAGAGTTAAGGTGTGAAGTGTAGTAAGACAATTAGTCTACTTTGACATTTTTTCCTTTGTGAGGAAATTGTATCATTCCAAAAAGAGATGAGCCCTCTGTTGACATAGTGTAGGTCCAAGTTCAACCATGAAAAGGATCGTCATCCATTTTACTCTCTAGCTTTATCGACATATCGTTTAGGATTCCATAAGGACGAGAACCTCTTCCATCAAAGGCTTTAAGAGTGATAGGTGATTGATTGATGGTTGGAGAACCCAAAGCTTTCAAACAAGAAATCTCCATAATACACGTAGTAGATCCTTCGTAAAAAAAATGTGCGAAACACTCATGTCATTTTAACAAAAACTAAAATATGGAATGTGAGTTGATGAGGGAGTCTTGGTATATGACTCTCAAGATCAAAGATAGTTAGATTAGGATCCTACAGATTAATTGCTCCTATGGCTGACAAAATCTTCCGTTGTGTTGTGCATGTTTGCAACACTTCGAGTGTTGGCATTGCAGAAGGTGACATAACCAGGTCTTGAAAAATGTTGTAATTTTGTGCAACTCTAGCATGTGTGTTGAAAGATGTTTTGAGAAGAACACCTTTGGGAGGTGGTCAAATCATCATGTCAGGATTTGGTTCCTTGATATATAATGGTTCAGGGGGAGGACGAGATAAACTGGAAGGTTGACGAGATGAAGTAATTTCATTTCCATTTTCCACAGGACCCTTAGAATAATAATCTTTTGATCTTGTCGCTACCATAACTTGTTGTGAAGACATAATCATGATATCTTGCAATGTTCAAGAGGAAGATATGTTATGAGAAACCATTTTTTTATCTTGAGAAGGAAATGGATCCTTCAAAATAATAGGATTTGGAGAACCATTAATGAATTTTGAAACCTTTTCCCAATGTGGGAACTCCTTCGTATAATGATCCTCATTGAAAGTAAGTGAAGGGTAGCGAGGTTTTCGTTTCTTGTCAGTAGGTTTAGTTCTAGTAGGTTTTTCTTTCGAAGAAGCATTTTGTTTCGATTTACCTTTACCTAATTGATTAAATCTTGTCAGTAAATGATTCTACGACATTAATTTTGGAAATACCTTCCAGAGAAAGGATTTCAACGAGTGAATCATGGATGCTAACAAACCACATTATACAATCAACGACATTAGATCCTGTAGGATTCATAAGTATTAGATCATTTGTATGGCACGATAAACTTAATATTTTCTTGTACTAGGTGATGGATTGGGTGTAGACTAAGTATGAATACTGAGCATGATAAATTACCTACTCTTACGTGATGAAACCTCCCTTAGAAACATCCTTTTGAAAATAGAAACAGGAAATGTTAAAAATAACATCTAGAAATTCCAAATTAATTTTTCCTTGAATTAAACTGTAATTATTTTCTCATATCAAGTTGTAATAATTAAATAAGCTAAGTTGACTTAGTTAACTTAGGAATTCCAAATTGGAATTCTATCTAGAGTCATGTATGCGTGCTCCTTAAGTTCTATGGGTTCAGATTGAGTTTATTGGAGTTGTAATTAGATAACTCAATTCGACTAGATATAACTGTTGGGGGAACTAGAGAGGTCTTGTAGTGAGTTGTTGCACTAGTGCATCCTTAGCACCACACCAGTTTACTGAGTATTTACTTAAGAATAACTCATGCATGTCAATTCACAAGAAGACCCAGTTGACACTAGAGTGTAGGGACAATGTACTAACAATTGTAAAATTTTCTGAGTTGTACAGACATTGCATGAAATCAGTTGACGACCAAAGTTTGGATTGTGTAGTTATGGAAGAAGGATTTCTTCATTAAATAGAGGTTAATTCCTCTAGGAATTGAGGAAGTAGGGGCTTGAAATGTAGCAAAATAAGCTAACTGTTGGATTCAGCTAAATATTAAGCAAAGAGTTGATCATAATTGTGTAGGAATTGTTCTAATGAGAACTAGAAATGTATTTTCTTCTAATATCTTCTAGTTAATGCAATATATCTAGTCGAGGTTTTGATCAGTTTCTTTCCCTAGAGAAATATTGTCTTATGTGCCATTGATATTCTTCCACTTTCTTATTATTCTTTTCATTGATCAAGTTCAACTTCTGCTAAAGAGTAGAGTAAATTTTTGTCTTATGTTTCAATACATTACATGAACTATTTTATCTATAGAGAAAAATATACACATCCTTGGTAATAATGAGTAGTGACTTTGTAAACCATTTAGCGAAAATCTGATATGGAATAACAATGTCGATTAACCGAAATCTACATCTCCATTCATTTATATGATCAGAAATGTGAGTCGTTTTTTATTGTTTTAGCGAATTCAATAGTTCGATACTAGTATCGTATCGAATCAATAGCTGAAATTGTGTTAAAATGTTGTTACTAGAGAGTTAAAATTAAATACGGATATAATCATTGATTAAAGAATTCGATGCACACCAAAGATGATATGTCATCACATATTCGATGGGAATTCTCCTTATTTTCCTTCAAATTTGGGTATGTCACTCGATAACTTGGTAGGTGTTATCACAAAACCTTCTCCTGGTAGGCTGCTGACTAGGAAGACCTTGAGTAACTATTTCAAACCAACTTTTGGCTGAGGCTTAGCCTCCCCAACCTGAGAGCGATCTCTCACTAGGTTAAATATTTTAGTAAAATATTAGATTGCTAACTCTATGAAATAAGTAAAGGAGTATGAATGGTTGAACATAATCAATAAACATCCATTTGGCTTCTGGAGTCAGAAAATGTTTAGTATGACAACAATATTAGCTTAAAATGGAATTTAGGGCATCAAGAGTTCAATATATCAGTAACACATAAGAACATGTAGGAAACACAGTCTACAAATGCATGAAGGAAGTTAGAAGATTTCCAATGAGTTCTACATAACATACATTCATACCACTACAAATGAGGAAATGAGGACAACCATAAGACAATCAAGCATTGAACTCTATTTTGAATCCTAAGTAGTAAAGCCAAACTCTGTAGTACATAAAAACATAGTCTTCCATAATGACACAATATGAGTGTTTTTCTCTAAACATTCCAACCCTTGGTGCATTACACATCTTGTCATATATAGCTCCAATTACAATCTTGGATTCCTTCCTTAAACATGAGGGGAATTCAATTTTTTCTTGACCTAACACCTATTGATACTTAAAACAAACTATTAATTACAACTAGTTGTTAACTAACAGTCCTAGAGTCCTAATACAACTAGGAGTGTAACTCCTTATTATGCTAGCAACAACCTAGTACATGGAATAAATTCAGTTTTTGACAGTTGCTTCTTCTTAACTTTGAACTTCGTGATGTCAATAACCCACCAACTAGCCTTCAATAACTTCTCCTTCATCTGCCTCGAAAACTAGGAAATTGTCCCCTACTCTGTTCTGGCTGAAAAATAGGTGTTGGGACAGAGTTTATTTTCTCCTCATAAAAAGTGTATTTTGCAAAATTGAATGAGGACTTTGTAGACCACTCTATGTTGAAAAAAAATATATCTTGGGTTTTTGAAATACCTTTCCTACCGCTTAGAAACTGTCTTTGAATATAAGATGTAAACTAGGAAATTCTGATTTCTGAAAAACTATACCTATAGTAGTTTCATAGCACAAGTTGGGTCATCCATTTCTCTCATATAATAATGAATTTGAAGAAACTAAAAGAGGTTTTTGTAGACAGATATGTTAGGAAGAAGAAATTCTTTCAATTTTCCAAAATATGCTTTTAGTTGCTCAAAAAACCCTCTTGAAAGTTTACTACTTAAATTAGTTTTTCTGTTGAAAAAGGCCGCTCCAGTTATTTCGTAGTGCAAGACAGGATTTTTATATTGTCTTCTTTATTCTTTGATTTTTTTGCTTACTTGAGATTTAAACACTCAAAAATAATCTCCTCACATTCCCTACTAGCATCCTTCTCCAAAAATAGTCCCCTCTTTCTTTTGAAGATTGATAAAAAAACAAAATTACTCCTACAACAGTTTCGTAGTGCGCTACAAAATTGTTGTTTGAATCAATTTACACATCTTTTTCCAAAAAATTTCCTTCTAAAGCTTCTTCACAACTATTTCATTATATAAATATGCCACATAACTTGAAATCACCCAACCTTGAGACATATTCAAAAAATAGTGTCTTTGTTTCAACCAAAATTGTATTAGGGTTTCATCACTTACTTCCTTGTTCATTTGTGTTGAGGCTGACCTCCAAATTTTCTTAGCTAAATTTCCAGGTCCCGAATTTACCTCTTCATCACTCTGATGTTGGTTTTGAGCCTATTATTATTCCATCTAATGTATCTTGCCTCGTTAATAGCAAGGACAATCCAGGTGAAATATTGAGCTTTCCTGCTCACTGCTTGGGTTTTTGACTTTTTCTCATGTTCCTACTCAGCCTTCATTTTTTTGAATTTGACCCTTTCAATTGCATTTCTTCTTTCCCTTTTCTTAAGTCTGGCAATTTCAAGCTTGGAAAGCTTCAACTTGTCCTTAACCTCCTCAAACCTTTGTTCCTTTTCTTGAGTGTTAACTGCTTTGTTGAATGCTTCTTCAATCTCTCTATTCCTCGTGAGAACATCTAAGCCTTCAGGCTCAACTCTCAAACACCTTCCTAATCTATGATTCTTCTTTTCTCTAGACATTTCTGTGAAACCCCTGCAAGGGGACTTGGAAAAACTTGCACTGTCTTAGTTTGAATGCTGCCTTGCTTGAGTTAAAATGGAGAACTGCCTCGCTTGATCTTTCAAAGAATTATGATGAATGTTGTGCCTGAGCTTGCCAATTGTTTCTTATGCATGAAAGGAACATGAAAAATACCAAGACCAATTCAGCTTACCTTACCCTTTTTGAAATTTGAAAAGAGTGCGTACAAAACCCCTAACGAATCTAATGATGAGAGTGAATGGTTGCACGTGATAAGCGAGGTTTTTGGACTGACACCTGATGATGAAATGTTAATGGGTTTTGATGGATTTGACAGCTAGACAAGATTTGGCATGAATACCCGATTTCGTAGTGCATCCAGTGCAAATTCTGGGTTTTGCGCTAGGAAAACTCCTAACTTCGAATCCATGATTTCGTAGTGCACATAGTGTATTTTCTAAGTTTTGCGCTACGAAAACTCCTAGGCAATTTCGTAGTGCATGTCAATTTTGAAATAGCCTTAACACATGACACTTTTGAGATAATGTGGGATCAGTGATAGGTAAAACAATATCGTTAACCTTATTTGATAATGGGAACAAGACTCCCTTCTATGATTTAGAATCCTTAAACAAAACAAATAAAATGACTTGACCAAGACTAACATAAAACTTTGGAACCAAACCAATTGTCCAAAATTTTAGAATTTTTTTTTATTACTGATAACAGTAGGAATCGTCAACCGATAAGGATAATAACAAATGGGATCATTCATTAACCAAGATAAATCAGGTAAATCTATGGTTGCAATAAACAATAACTTCCTTTTAGGGTCATCTGGTAAATTTTGATAACCTTAAAGGTTAAGACCAACCCCTGGAGGAGGATACCTAGCATGTCCTTGAAGAGCCTGTAAGGTTGGAATTGGGATTCTACCTAGGTAACCAGGGTCAACCATACGAGGTTGGAGTTCAAAAAGGACTTGATAAGTACGACCAAGGTATTGTTGACTATGGAAAGGTTGAGCTTGATGGATTTGACCTAAGTAATACTGGCCCTATACATGTTGAGCTTGAAAAGGTTGAGCTTGAAAAATTGGCTTTGAATAAATGGAGCTTAAAAAGATGAGTTTGGAAAATTTTACCTTGAAAAGGTGGAACTTGAAAAATGTTCCCTTGAATATGTGTTTTCATTTTTCTTATAGTACGTTTTCCAATAAGAATTTGTGGTATAGACTAGACCGTGGTACCTATTAGTGTCAGTGTTTTCACACTGCCATCAGTGATCAAAATTTATCTTTTGCATTTCATATTAGGTGTCCCATTCTGATGAGCTGCACTTCATTAGGTCATGGATCAACTGATGGTATGGTTTCATTTCACTTGTCCCTCATGCTATATACTTGCTGGCCTATTTCACATATTTTTTCAGTCATTCCCGTTCACTTCATTTACAAAAGTCAGTATTAGACTTTAGTTTCACTAGATCTTAGGGTTTTTCACCATGGTCATTCAAAAGCATAATAAATGTCAACAGACACATGAGGGGGTAAATAAAGTTCAACAAATCATAAATTTCATTTTTGTAAGCTAAATAAAGCTCTTTAACCTCAAAACTTGTTTTGAGGTAAAACATAGCATTTGTATTTTCTTGCTTTATTTCCATATAATTTGATGTAATTTTATAGTTTCTATATGTAATAAGTACTATTCAGTTGCTCCTGGTCATCTTGCCAATTTCTTCCACTGCAAAAGCAAAACATCAAAGCATCAGTTCATCAAATTTCTAAGCAAAAGGGTCAAACTTCAAGTATAAAAAAAGATCATTTTAAAGCGTCATGTAAAAATTTTAAAAAGTGGGTTTTGAAAGGAGAAAAATTGAAATGAAAAGTTATATAAAGTAAAATCATGGTAAAAAGCCATTTCATTATGAAAAATTCAAGTGGAGAGAAAAAATTGCGATTTCTGGGCAAAAGAGAGAAAAATATAGCATTTTCTAAGAAATTTGGCAGCGTTGCACATTGGGATGCTGAAGCTGCACATCAGGCCAGCGCTGCACATCAAAGGAGTTATGCCAATGTAATTTTATACTAGTGTTGTGCATATAATCGACGCTATGCACCTATTGGAGGGCAATGTGCACTTGCTGAATGCTGCACATACATTGCTAAAACACTCAAAAACGCCAAAATCACTTCAAATTTATTCCAATATTCAAGATTCCTCTCCTTTCACAAGTATTGTTGCCACTCTTGTTAAAGGGAATTATTGTGCTTAGAGCTTGTCTCTTAAAAAACTAAACCCTAGCTGTTATAGATATTTTTGGGCACTTCAAACCCAATCATAAATGTCCATAAACTGAGGGCTCCTAAGCCCCTAAAAGTGATGCTTCACTGCCTAAAGGAACAAGGTCAGCTGATTACATCATCGCCTAGATGTTCTCCACTAAAAACTACTCAGAAATGGTCAAAACTAGACCATACTGAATACCCAGTGTAGAGGGTGCGATGCGTATCACCTTCCCAATGTAAAGGGTGTAATGCATACTAAATGGCCCCTCTGTAGGGTGCGATGGTTTGGAATGGACAAATGGAAGGGACAATTTGCGAGCTGGAAGATCATGGAATCTTCCATAAGCTTCCCCTCTGACACTTGCCTCTTTTTTTTCGACCAAGGATGAGTAAGAGATCATCATTCTCGAAGTGGAATCAAGAACTATCAAAGAGAAGACACTAATGAAGACCCCAAAAGATGACTCACCCCCCTACAATCATCTATATATGGATCCCTCATCACAGAGATCTAGAGGCTGGAATTACGTATCTTGTAGAGAAGTGTTGTTGGTTTTCTAGAGAAACTTCATAGTGTTGGGTGATCTAAGATTTACTTGAGGTGAAGAAGGGCTTTCTTGCTGGCAGAGATGATCCTGGGTCATAACATATGGTTGTAATCCTCTTGCTACTCTTGATCTTAATAAAGCTATTCAAGTTTTCCTCCATATTATTGTATCTTTCATTATATATGCATTTGTATGGTTAACACATATCTGGTCTTGTGTTACTTATGAATACAGATCTCTCTTCTTCGATAGTAGTATGTTGCTTTGATTCCACAAGTGCTCTACCTGGGCAGACGAAGAAGAAGCGGCAAAGCTCTATCAGGAAGGAGAGGAATCAAACAAGGAAATCAAGCGCAAGACTAAGGTTTGTCTCCTTTGTTCCACTCTTATCTATTTTCATAAAGGAAAATGAAAGTAGACTTTACTTGTTTGTTTCTAAGATAGCTACCAGTCTTAGTGGGAATAGCAGCATCCGAGTGGACACTATTCCCGGTAACAGAGAGACTGCTGGGGGATAACTATGTTCATGCTTGCTCCCGGAGGTGGAATACACTGTCCCACAGCCTAAAAACAAGAGAATACCACTCCCCAACAAGGATGAGGGAGGTCTTGGCAAGGGTACCCCTATACAAACAGTCCATGCAAAATCTTCAGGCCAACTGGATCGGCCTCAAGTTCAGTCCTCCCTTGCTTTTGGGGCTGTTGGAAGGAGTGAAAGAAGAGGAGGAACACAGGCAGTGGGAAGAAGAGGAAAGAAAAGCAGTATTTCATGACCGTGAAGAGGATATCACCTCGGAGGCTTGGGATGTGAGAGAGGCAGTGAAGGCAATCAAGGATGATGAGCTGGATTAGTTGCTCAGAGGATGAGCAACCCATTCAGTAGGGGGGTGATGATGAGCCCCGGAATTGGGTAACTTATTGGGCTCATTTTTCCTAACTATTCTTCATCAATCCACCATTTTTCATAGTTTATGCATGTTTTTTGAGTATATTTGTGTTAGTTGAATGAATGAGGATAGACACTTGACCAAGAAGGCTAACACGTGGTTAATGCAGATTTTTGGACAAATTTTGGACCAAGGCCAAGCAATTATGAGCCAGATGATAGCCAAGCATGAAGGAACAAGGGTGAGGATTCACAGGAAGGGTGTCCCCTACATTAAATGGCCCCTTCCTCGAAATCTCCACCCTCAGCTCGGAGTTCAGCAAGCCACCAAAAAGGATTCCCAAGGGCAGCCGAGAAGTCTTGTGTAAAGTGGCTGATCACTAGCAGTTTGAGCAGCCGATCCCCTTGAGTTATGGAGGGCTATTGGAGACCGTCGTAGTGCAGAAATAGGAAGTCTTCCAACCTTCGTAGATTACTTTTTGAGCAGTTGTATTTTGCATTATAGTGTTGTTAGTTTTCAGCTCATTTTGTAGCTGTTGTTGTACAACTTTCTTTGTGACATGGTTATTCTTGAGTAATGGAAAGCAACTCTATTTGGCATCAGTTTTGAGTTTTTCTTAGGAGCTTGTAGCTCTTGGGGTTGGGGCCAACCCAAGTGCCAAGGCTTCCTTTATGTACTGTTATTTGTTTTTAGTATCTTTGCAAAATAATTTCTATTAAGTAGATTAGAATCTTGCTTGGTTACCTAGATCATTGTTGATGATTAAAAAGGCTTTTCATGTTCAGATTGATTTGATAGGTTAATAAAAGAGAAGATCTTCATAAAAAAGGCTCTCAAGCACCTTTGATCTCACATCTCCCTCAGTGGGACCATGAGCTGGGACCAAGGTGAAGTTGCTGCCACCAAAAACATTGTCTTTGCTTTATCATGCAATTAATAGTGTTAGATTCTCATTTGCAGAAGTTGATACCAGTTGTGGTTACATGCTCAGGTTCATGATTTCTTAGTTGCATAGTTATTTCACATGATTTCGTTGCAAATAAACTTCTGTTCATTTTCTTTGCTATTATCTAGGTCAGATTAGGTTAAAGCAACTAGGTCCTTGATTTTCCAAGTCTTTGTTTGTTCAGTTTGAGAAATAACTTGCAGAGCACCTATAATACTTCTCTATCTACCCGTACTCCATCAATCCTTCCTGCTCCATCCTCTGTCTCGAATTATTGCCTTACATTTGCCACATTCACTCACTTTTCCCTAATTTCCATATTTTTGTGCAACATTGCTCTACCCCTCCTTGAACAAATCCAACCATCCTCACCACTCCTCAACTCCATCCACCAAGTCATGGACCTCCTCACACCCTCATCTCACCCCCATACCCACTTCTTCACCTTTCTTCCTCCATCAACCCTCCAAAATCCCCTTTCTGAACATCCTGTAGAAATTACAGAACATCCTGTAGAACCCCTGAAGACTTCCTGTAGAAGCTCACGAAAGCGGTTTCTTGATAGCCAAACTCGATGAAACTCTCTAGAAGGGTGCTAGGGACCCTTTAGGCCCTCTTCGAACCTTCACATCTTCCTACAAGCATTTCCTCTCGCCAATCCACATCTGCACAGTAAAAAACAGTTAAAGCACATGCATGATAATTCTGACAACTTATTCAAAAATACAAAAAGATGTTTTCTTCAGATTTTACTATAGAAGTAGCTTAGACACATGTATTTTACCTTCCTAGAAGTCAATGGCATCTCTCTCAGTAATTTCCATCCTCTTTCTTGCATCAGTCGGGCTAGCTGGTAAAATTAGGGTTTGCTAGGGTTTGCATTTCCTTTCAACTTTTGAGTTTCTTTCCGCAAGTAGATTAGCTTCCTTTGAGTTAGCTTCCATCCATCAGTTAAAAAGATTCTTCACAGAGCTCATAGAAGTTGGCTTAAGCTCCTAGCGGACTTGTGCCAGCTGACCAAGTGACAGCCGCGACAAGAGCTAGTACTTGTGCATACAGCACCGTCGCTTCCAAGTTTGTTATGAACTACCAGGTTGATAAAAGTAAAGAAGGGAGTCCCAGGAGTTGTAGCATTATTGCTACAATACTGGAGCCCGCCATTCTTTTTGGTGCCGTTGCCGGGGAAGCATCAGAGTATTTTTGATTGCTGCTTTTCTTCTATTTTCTACAACAACCTGCTGCTAAGTAGTTTATTTCATTTCCATTCTGCAATTTCATTTCCGCAAATGTAGACTAGACATTTCCTGCTTTCCTAGACTAGCATTTCAATTCTGCAATCGTAGATTAGCATTTCAATTCTACAAGCATAGTTTATCATTTCAATTTTGCAATTCCAATTTTGCAAGCGTAGCCTAGAATTTCATTCCTGCAATTTCATTTCAGCAAAATAAATTAGTCCTTTTCTGCTTTCATTTCAATTCCGCATTTTCATTTCAGCAAGATAGATTTTAGTTAGTTGCACTTCAATCTATTTCAGTTTTGCAGGTACAAAAAAACAAAAAAACAAAAAACAAAAAAAACAAAAGCAACCAAAAATCTTTCATTTCATGCCTCGTAGGAACAGAGACAATACTAGAAAATTCTTAGCCAACACCCCCACCACATCACTGAGTCACCCTTCTCTCTTCTTTGGTGGTCGTGATCCAAAAGAATCTATAGGTGAACCTCGAGAGATATACAAAGATCCTATAAAGAGAACATCCCTCTTGAGACCATGGCTGAACACAGAAACGGTATAGGATATGATGAGAGAATAGAAGGTGCCTTTCCCATCTCAGAGACCAACGGGGACATGAAAATGAAGAACATAAGTCCCTCAGCCTTACCTCACTTCCATGGATTGACCACTAAAGACCCTGATACCCTGTTTGAGTTCGCTATCCTTTGTCGGACTTATGACTATGCAAAGGATGAGCAGAAGTTGAAACTATTTCCTTCTACCCTCAAGGATGCAATACGACGCTGGTTCATGGGGTTACCTAGAAACAGTATCACCACTTGGGCTCAGATGCAGCAAGCCTTTAATAACAAATACCGAGACTACTGTAGGCCAAAGGAAACAAAGGGAGAGATCTTTCGGATGACCATGGGAAATGATGAGTCTTTAGAAGACTACGAGGAAAGGTTCCAACTTAGTTATAAACAGGCCAGGTGCACACTTGACCCTGAATATCTGAAGCTGGTTCTACTCTGAGGAGTCCCTGAAGACCTTCTAGATACCCTCCATTTGCTAGCTGCAGGAGACATCTACCAACTACCTTATGAGGACATAAAGACTGTGTTTAGAAACCATTCTAGGGCAGCCCGGAAAAGAGGTAGGGGGAATCCGTTTTCAGCTAGTACCACCTTCTCCAAGCATGAGTTTGCTAATCAGATGGAAGACCTCAAAAGCGAGATGAGACAAACCATTGCCATGAAACTTGATACTTTCCGAATCCAACAAAAGAAAGAGGAAGCTGAGAGGGCTTTGGCCATTTTATGTCCCAGATGTACGAGGAAGCACCCTAAGAACGAGTGTCCATTGCACTCGGTAGAGGTATGTTTCGTTTGTGAGGAAGACCACCCCACAAACCAATGCCCAACCTTAACCGGATTTAAAGCCATGTACCAGGGGACCGAGGCAGCCACTAAACCACTCTACTTCCTCAACCAAAGGAGGCTGCATGGGCCCAGACCTTACCAACAGGGGATGCAAGGGACATCCCAAGCTTATTATAGCCCCAACCAATCTGCCCATATACCTTCTTGGGGTCCCCCTGCTCATCCTTCCTGGTTCGCACCTCCTCCGTGGTCTTATCCATCTCCATACCATACTCAACCTACTACTCATTTGTTTCCCTCACATGTCTAGCCACAGCCTCAGTGGAATGCACCTCAGCAGGGGTGGAGGCCCCAATACAACTCTCTTCACGTCATTCTACCTCCACCACTTGCTCAACTGCAACCATTACCTCCTGCTCCTTCAAGACAATCCCAGATGCCTGCTCAACTGAACCCGGACCCCAACAACAGATAGGCCTAGCAGGCATACACTAGGGAGACAACATTCCCTACCTATGCTGTGGATATCTAGGAGATCAACCTACGATTTGGGAAGGTCCTTCCAGACCGCCAACTTCCTCCCCCGGAGGATGAGGAAGAGCAACAGGAAAGTGAACCCAAAGCCATTCCACCCTTTCCTGAGCGACTAACAGTAGCCACGCAACCAAACCCAAAGGAGACTGAACTTCTGGGAGAACTTAAGCAGTTGTGTGTGAAAATACCACTTCTACAGGCCATAAAAGATGTACCAATATACAACAAATGATCAAGGAGAAGTGTTTCAGGCACTCTGGCAGGGGCAAGAGAGATGCCCCAACTATCAATGTCATAGGACAACTGTCCGATCTAATGTTGGGGCAAGTAACCTGTCTAAAATATTTGGACCCTGGGAGCCCTGTAGTTGATGTCCACATCAATGGCACCATAATCCCCCACACCTTGATCGATCTAGGGGCTGCCATTAATGTGATGGCCAGGGACACTATGCTTAAAGCCAACCTTCAGAGTTCCTTAAGAAAGACCTCGATAGTACTGCAGTTAGCAGACTGCTCCACCGTGACTCCCAAAGGGATTATGGAAGATGTCCTGGTCTCTGTTGACTCTTGGGAGTATCCTGCGGACTTCTTGGTCCTTTAGCCAAAGGAAAAACTCACTGGATACCCCCTCATTTTGGGAAGGCCTTGGTTGGCTACTGCGGATGCTTACATCAGTTGTCGAGCTGGAAGTATGACCATCAAGAATGGGCCTATGTCCAAACAACTAGTCCTATACCTGCCCAACCTCTGCTAGAACACGACTTACCACTCTAGTTGGAAGAGGGAGATGAGGACGAGGTCTACTCTGCACCATTGTGCACAATAGAATCCACCAGGGGAAGCCCTCAAACCGAGGATGACTTGATTAAGAAGTTGATTCAAAATCCACCTACCAGGGCACTGTCATTAGAGGAGTTGGTGGAAGGTACCCAAGCGAGTGCTTTAGTGGACTTCTGTGTGGCTGATCCGACCTCCCCCAGAGTTAAGAGTGTGGAATTTGGCCCCCAAATAACCTTAAAGATCAGCTCCTCCATATCTCCCTCCCAGGAGAAGGAGCTGTGTAGCTTATTGAACAATCATTTGGATGCTTTCGCTTTGAGCTATAAGGAGATGAAAGGAGTCCACCTTCAGTATGTACCCATCACATTTACATTAAAGAGGATTGTAAACCAGTCAGGCAGCCTCAGAGGAGAATTAATCCAACCCTTAAAGACATCGTCAAAGAAGAATTGCAAAAGTTGTTGGATGCAGGATTCATCTACCCCATCTCTGACAGTGAGTGGGTCTCACCTCTAGTGCTTTTACCCAAGAAAAATGGGAAGTGGAGGATCTGTGTAGATTACTGAGAAATTAACAAAGCCACCAAGAAGGACCATTTCCCTATGCCTTTCATAGATCAAGTGTTGGATGGACTGACAGGGAAGAAGTTCTTCCCTTTCCTAGATGGGTTCAGCGGGTATAATCAGATCTAAATCAGCCCGGAGGACCAAGATAAAACCACCTTCACTTGTCCATGGGGTACCTTTGCCTATCGGGTCCTTCCCTTTGGGTTATGCAACTTTCCTGCCACTTTCCAGAGAGCAGTATTCAGCATATTTGCTGAACTGGTTCACGATTCGGTGGAAATCTATATGGATGACTTTACTCCTTATGGGTCCAACTTCCAAGAAGCATTGACTAACCTAGGAAAAGTTTTAACCAAGTGTATTGAGACGAACCTGTCCCTCAGTCCCGAGAAATGTGAATTCATGATGACTAAAGGGACCGTGCTAGGTCATACAATTTCTCAGCAAGGATTACAGGTGGATCCTAACAAAATTGCTATCATCCAAAAGGTCCCACCTCCTCAAAAGGTAAGAAATGTTCGGAGTTTTCTAGGCTTAGCAAGATATTATAGAAGATTCATTAAAGATTTCAGTAAGCTAGCCTCGCCATTGTTTGGCCTCTTAGGAAAATATGTTGAGTTTAAATGGACTAACGACTGCCAGGGGGCTCTGGATGAGTTGAAAGATAAGTTGGTGTCCGCCTCGATCTTGAGAGGTCCAAACTGAGCCCTACCGTTCCACATCCACATTGATGCCTCGAACAAAGCCATAGGGGCAACCTTAGGACAAGTTGAGGAGAAACTACCATATGCCATATAATTTGTTAGCAAAAACCTGTCCAAAGCAGAGATGAACTATACTATAACCGAAAAAGAATTCCTGGCTGTAGTCCATTCCCTAAACAAGTTCAGATATTACATCACTAGTTATCAAACATTCGTACACACTGATCATGCTGCGATTAGATATTTAATGAATAAGCCTGATGTAAATGCTCATATCATTAGATGGTTACTTTTGTTGCAGCAATTTGATTTGACTATTGTCGACAAGCCAGGTAAGGAAAATGTTGTTGCTGACTTCTAGTCTAGATTGGATTTTCCTGCAGGTGAAGAAGGGACAGTGGATGACCAGATGCCAGATGAACACCTATTTGCTATCTCAGTACTCTCTCCATGGTTTGCTGATATAGCAAATTACTTGGTCTCAGCATAATTCCCTCCGTATCTATCGTCAAAGGAGAAGAGCAGAATTGTGAGGAAGAGTGCTCCATTCACTTGGATCAGGGGCAACCTATTTAAACTTGGCCCAGATCAGATCTTGAGGCGTTGTGTTAGGGAGGAGGAAGTCTTTGACATCCTCCTAACCTATCACGATGGGCCCTGTGGAGGCCACTTTGCAGCAAAAAAGACTGCCTTCAAAATTCTACAGGCAGGCTACTATTGGCCTACTCTTCATCAAGATGTCAAAAGATACATCAGCCAGTGTGACCAATGTCAGAGGATGGGGAAACCGACTCGAAGGGATGAAATGCCCCTCCAACCTCAAGTGACCTTTGAGCCATTTGAGAAGTGGGGCATGGATTTTGTGGGTCCTATCAACCCTCCTTCAAAGCGAAGGTCTTACATCATTGTGTGCACTGACTACCTGACAAAGTGGGCAGAAACAAAGGCAATCAAGGCAACAACAAAGGAAAAAGTGTCTGAGTTTTTAAGGGAAAATATCTTCTACAAGTTTGGCTACCCAAGAGAGTTAGTCACCGATCAAGGAAGCCATTTCACCTCTAACTTGATTGAAGACCTGCTCACTCATCACAAGATCAAGCACAAAACTTCCACCCCGTATCATCCACAAGCAAATGGGCAGGTGGAAGTCACTAATAGAGCGTTGGAAGAGATTCTGACTAAGGTGGTAAGCAGAAGTAGAAAGGATTGGGCAGATCGCCTAGTTGAGGCCCCCTGGGCCTACAACACCACTTGGAAAACTACAACAGGTTTCACACCTTATGAGCTGGTCTACGGGAAGAAAGCTTTGTTGTCCATAGAGATCGAGTACAACATATTGAGGGTGGCAGCTCAGCTAGACTTAGATCTCAGCCACGCTCAACATGAAAAATTACTGCAGCTGAATGGATTAGATGAATAGAGAATGCAGGCCCTCCTCCACTCAGAAGTAGTTCAACTCTAGAGGAAGATATGGCATGATCGGCACCTTAATGAAAAGCAATTCCATCCAGGACAAGATGGTTAGGAAAATATACAGTGGATAAATGCAATGACAATGGTTCAGTCCTTATCAAGACCATTGATGAAGAAGCCATCCCCATGCTTGTCAATGGGCATCGATTGAAAATCTACAGGAAACCCCTTTCGAGGTAGGGGTTCATTGAAACTTTGGAAAAATCAGTGCCGGTAGTGGAGCAGGGCCCTGCCTCTATTCCACCCACACCTTGATCATCAAAAAGGAAAAAACAAGAATAAAAAGATCCTTGGGTGAAACCTCTTCGAGGCACCCAGGGCAAACAGTGAGGGTCAAAACCTCATGGAGGCGCCCCAATTGTCTCTAGAAAAATTAAGAAAATGGAATAAAAGATCCTTGGGTGAAAACCTCTTCAAGGCACCCAGGGCAGATAGCAAGGGTGAAAACCTCATGGAGGCGCCCTAACTGTCTCTCAAAAAAAAAAAAAAAGAGAAAACATGCCTAATCTCTGTAAAATAATTGCAGGTTGCAGGGAATACATTGTAGGTAAGGAGGGTCATGCAAAATGAGGATAGGGGTCCGTACCAGGCTACAGGACATCCCTACAGACGCTCCCTCCATGGCCACTCACCTTTCATAGGGTTTGATCACATCCAGGTCGAGATTCCACCTTCTATAGGAAGTTCTGGGCTTTCTACAGGAAGTTCTGTATTTCTACAGGAAACACCTGTAGAACCTTCGGGCGAGCCAAATTTGATTTTGGAAGGGACTCTGATGGTTGGAATCTATTTGTTAGGCCTGCAGCCACCCCTCTATTCCACCCATCACCATATGGCACCCTGTTCCATCTCTTTACACCTATGTCCCCCACCTGGTTATGTGTTCCTGCACAGTCGTACAAGAAACCCTATTTGACTCAGATTGACAGCAAAAAATTTTAAGTGACAAGTCAAGCAACAAAGTCTTGCACACTCTACCTGTCCAAGCTCCATCTAGACTCTTCATCAACGAATCCGGTCCTCATCCGCAATATGGCCCTGCTCGTTTAGCGTGCATCCCAGGAGGAGAAGCAGCTATAGGACATCCTACAGGAATCCTATAGCAGCTGATCCCTTTGGAGCACATACTCTGAAGGCAGGGACAGTTGAAATCAACACAGGGAACATGCAAAAGGCTCCTCTCGGATGTGAGAACATCCTTGGCAGCTGAAATCAAACAGAACGTGTGCATGCAGCATTGAAAACCGAGGGATAGGGTTCCAAAACCCGTGCACACAGCATCAACAAATGAAGGAATGGGTTCTAACACCCGTGCACAAGGAAGCAGCAAGCGATGCAGTGGTTCCAAGACCTGAAGTCTGCATAACGTGTCCACGGCCACGCAGGTAAGTGTCTAAACTCATTTGTCAATTACATAAATTATATTTCAAAAACTGCATGTATGTGAAAATGGTTCGAATTGAACGAGGATTGGGGGCCAGTCAAACTGGCCACTCTCAGCCAGTTACATGGCTTTGTGGGATCCGAACAAGCTTAGTTACGTTCAAAATTGCCAACGAGTCGTGCATTTGACACGTGTGGAGTGTCCAGTCGGGGAAAATCGTCGGGACTGGACGTGGTGGCAATGGTTAATGGCAGAGGGGAGGTAATGGTGGCCAGGCACATGCAAAGAAATGATGGCCGTGACGTTGGATTAATGGTTCGGTCCGGCCACCTTACCCCCCCCCCCCCGCCCCACGAATTGCATCGTAGTTAATAGATGCTTGGCTGAAGACTCTCACCACCCACTATTCATTTGCACTTGCAACGTCCTTGGCTGAAGTATCCGTCCTCTGCTTTCACAACCTGTTAACCCATCATCCTCCACCGAGCTTTTCGGCTTGTTTCAAAATTTTCCCATGTACCGGGCTCGTTCAGAGGCACAGTGACATCCTACAAAAGCCGGCAAGAGTTCTACAGGAAGTATGGCATAGCCTTCCAAAGCAGAGAAGCCTGGACTTTTCTTCGTCAAATTTGGAGTTCCGAGAGAGGTAGGCTCGAAAACACTCTTCCATGCATGGTATGTTTCGAAAAGGCAGTGAATTGAAATGTCTTGAATTGGAGAGTTAGGGACAAGTCTACCTGTGAGTCGAAAATAGCAGTTTGCCTGTGTCTTGCACGAAATTTCTCAGTCGTTTCTGTGTCAAAACTCTCCTCAACGGTTCCTGCGGAAAGCATTTCTCCTATAGCAAAGATAAAGCACTGTGAGGGCTAACCTGGGTATGAAGAATTTGAATTTACATGGTTGTATGTATGCTGGGGATGAAAATTGAGCTCTGTACTCTGCCTGTGGAAACCCAATTTTTCCTTTTAAACACGGATAGCCAAGTTTTGGGCAGCAAAACCATTAGAACCAGGGAATTGGTGCAAATTAAAATTTAAACACTCGAGAGATCTTTTCTTGAAGTTCAAAGGAGGAAACCATAAAACAACATTCCTTTTCTACTCAGAGCATAAAACAGAGCACTCTCACCATGCCAGGGGGGTTTTGTTGGAGAGGTAAATCCCCTCTATGGATAGAGACGATCCCTACTAGCCCAAAAGGGGTCTAGCAACAATCAAACAATGCTACTCTACAGGTTCCTGGTTGTAATTAACAAGTGGGTAAAGGACACCTACTTGGATTCCCACACTATGTTTGATGAAGAGATGATCCTCTCGCTCCTTCGCTCCAGCCGATCACAGTCCTCCACTATCTTCGTAGATGGACACCTGCACAAGCAAAGAGAGAACAAACACAAGCATAAAATCTACTAACAACAACTATATATCAGTCAGGAAAGATATAATTCACATTGATCATTCATAAGACAAGTGGGAATGGAACCATAACATTAGTCATCTATCTTTATTAATCAGAAAATAGAGTAAGGTACAACCGAAGTCCTGACGTTGAGTCCTTGTCTAGAGGGTCCAGCCAGCATATCTTCCAAGCATTCACCTTTGAAGTAGATCTCCCAAGTCAAAGAGGTTTCTCTCTCACATACAAGGCAACAAACTCATAACCTTCCTCAAGCTCTAAAGCAATCCTCACACAACACACCAAATACCTACAAAGAGCATCACTAATGCACTAAGAATTCCTCTATCAAAGTCTATATGTTCCAAAACTAGCTGCTCATGGGCAATGGTGGAGGCTTATAAAGGAGGAGTCTCCATGAATAGGTAAAGGATGAGCTTTCCCCCAAGAAAAGTGGGTGACCAGGCGAACAGATATGCCAGAGAAAGGATGGCGACCTTTACAATGCTAACAGCCATGTCTGGAGTCATCTGGAAGGTTGGTTGTTAGAACAAACTCGCCTAAACAGGATCAACGCGGGTGCAAAACTGGGATGGCACGCTGATATTGCAACTCAATTACAGGAGAGGTCCGGTCAGCGCTTAGTGATACAAGCTGAGGGTGCGCTGTTTGTGAAATTCAATCGGCGCGGAAAACACGTGTGCTTCCGCGCTGGCAGCGCATCAGCTAAACTATCACCCGCCAGTCAGCGCGTTTATTTTAGAAACAGTCGCGATGATCCAATTAACTTAGGCAAAGAGGGTTTTTAGCCATTTCAGAGAGCATAAGTATGGTGAATGTGATTTTATGACACAGTAGGGAGACTGATGGAATAACAGTGACATTTTAATGTGTAACAGATGCCCCCTAAAGCATGAAGCCCGAGAGAGTGGGAGGGGTGAAATGCTTTACAAGACTGCCGGACTGGAACACCACCAGGAAGAACCTGCAGGCAGATACAACTGATATTTCAATTACATGTAGTCTAGGCATGGGCGCAGCCATCCAAAAGACATATGAAGAAGGTCTGCGGTATGGACGCAGCCACCCAGCTGAAGAGACCATAATAATAAGAGGTATGGTCGCAGGCATCCTTAAGAGACTCAGGTATGGTCGCAACCATCCATCAATGAGTCATGTAATGATGTCCCACAAAATCGCAACCTGGCCCACAATGAACTAGAACCAGGGTCTTGTGCTCCATCCAAACCCGAACAAAGTACAAGTTCAAACATGTGAATATAGGAGTCGAGGTCGAACATGCTTGAACATCGTCTGATTACTAGCTAATGATGAGAGTTGTTAACAGACGCGAGAGGGGCCACCAATGATGATGATGGTCCTCAAGGTACTATAGGTACAATCCACGACGTGCGAATGAATGAGCCGGTGTCAAACATCCATAGAGTCATCCGATTGGAGGCCAATGATGAAAACCTCACATCGAACACGAAGAACCTGCCATTGAGGCATGCAGGCTCCAAGGTACCTGAAGGGAGTCTCTAGATCACTCCTGGATAATGAGCTGAAGTCGACATGAAGTGATCTTTATCGAAGGTGGGCCATAATGTTTCCCACATCATCGACGCGAGACGGGAAGAGACAAGTTTTTTTTGTGTAAAATATCAGAGGGAGGTTATACTTGCAGAGGCCAACTTCTCTTGAACATATCGGCGGCACAATGGCGGATTTGGCAGTATTTGGGGGTCAAATGATCAGAGGTCGTAACGAAAGGACAATGAGCAGATGAGTGGCCAAATAGGATAACCCAAACCCATGGAAGCAAAAGTGAAGCGAGATGAGATGTCCCCACCCAGACACGAATGCAAATAGTGCCATGTTCAAGAGCGACATACTGCCGATGATGACGATTATGGTTCCTTTATTTCCACCACCATTTCTGGCGAGTACCCCGATTATTTTTGGATGACAAGCTTGACAGGGATAGCATATGATTGGAGAGCGTCATTTCGACGGAGCCCGACGTCATTCAGTTTTAACGAGTCTGACAAAGGAAGAACTTGGCGTCTTTTCATGTTTAGAGAGTTTGAAAAGACAGCTGAAAAGGAAACTCCAGGGGGGTGCTTTTTCGTAAAGTTGTGTCTCTCGAGCCCGAAAAAGTGTAAAACGATGCTCGAAAGAACCGCCCGATCATTACGACTGAGGAGTACTTTTCATAAGTAGTAGCTTTGACCCGAAAAAATAAAAAAGCAATCAGAAGCACGTCGTTTTAGAACCAATAACGGGTGCGAAACGACAAACACCGGGAAATCTTTTTGGTTTAAACGGTCAAAAAAGAGCTTTAAAAGCGACCGCCTCTCGTTCCTTTTAACGAGCTGAGAGGAGGCTCGGCAATCTTTCCTTGTTTTATGTCGGAAAAGAGCTTAACGACGACATTTTTTGGATCAAGTGTATACGAATCCACCGTGACTTTGCCGGTTCCGAAGACCTACACAAGAAAATACCCGCGTAAACCTGTTTGATATGTTGAAAATCATAATGAAATATGCATTAAAACATAATTAATCACATCCGGATTGGATTTATGGAAAAACTATAGCAAAAACCCACATTCCTAAGGACTTATAGTCAAATTTAGGAGTTTTTACTATAAATAGGGGGTTTGTAAAAATCATTTTTACCATTTTACCATTGGAGCTCTGAAGAACGTTGAAATACTACAAAGTTGACGGAGCTGATTCTTCCTCATCCGAACACCGATTTCCCGACCGTCGATTCCAGGTAGGTCCCTCTTGCCGTGCGCTCTACTTTGGTTATATTTTTATGCAAATCCACCGTGGGATTTGGCCGTTTGGCCAAATTTCTTGAATGTTGGTGCGCTCTCGGTCAGCACGGATTTCCCTATCGGGTCCGCGCTGATCGGGATTTCCAACACACACCACTTTCTGGGTCAGCGCGGAAAACCCGTGTCCTTCCGTGCTGACCCAAAGAAAAATACACTGGCAGCCATTTTCAGCGCAGCTGTTTTAGAAACAGTCGTGCTAGCGCCGTGACATTTTTAAAATTTAATTGCCAATTCTCAAATGTAGGCCTCCTGATAACTTCTGGGTGATCTTGCAGGTCAAAATGGCTTTCACATGGCAAGAGAGAGACCACGATAATGCCGATATAGCTACATTTGCCGATGCCGGATGCCACAATGCAATGCGGGCATGCGGTTTAATGAAATTCTTCCTTACTCCGCAGTTGAGAGCTCAGCCGGATTTACTAGAGCTAGTGATCAGAGCGTGGAACCCAGTAGATGGGAAATTCACCATCCGGGGTCGAGACATCGAGTTCGACTCCACAGATATCTATTTTTTGACTGGGTTTTCTCGCCGAGGCGCGATGCCCATTCTGGAGTGGAAGCGTCCTAGCGACGAGACGCTGGATCAGCTGATGCCTCATGTTTGCCCGCAGGCGGTCAAAACACGGAGCGGGAAATGCAGCATTCCATTGGTGGGTGTCGATGAACATGCCGACATAGTGCTCCGCACGATACTCTTTTTGGTGACGCGGGCAGCGGGTAGCCTAGCGAACCACGAGGCCTCAAAAGCCAACCTTTTACTTGCTCTGGATTGTTTACAGCCCACGATTTTCAACTGGGCAGCCGCTATGACTAACAGCATGAAGAGACAACTAAACAACTGTCGACGCGGAGAGTCGAAACAGTTCGGTTATGGATCTCTTCTGCTTCCACTCATGTTCGAGCGGGTGCCAGCCCTTCGGCTGTAGACCATGGTTTTGGACCCGCCACGCAATGCACGGGAGACGAGGGCCACCAAGTGGTCTCGGGTCATGCCTCGCGGAGGTGGTGGGCGTTCAGTGTCGTGGGGCCTTTGCTTCTGAGAGTGGCTAGAGTGCCAGGTCATTTTCGTCGAGGACTGGCCGTATGCTGGTATCGACTTCCGTGGTGACCCAGATATGCCGCTGCTTGCAGGAGAGCAGTGGGATGATGGAGGTATAACACTTGATCTTTTGCATTTTCATTTATGTGATGTTTTTGTATTTTTCATGTACATGTCTTAATAAATGCTCATTCTGTGCAGATGTAGGACCCGTGAGACCCCTCGGCCTAGCACCAGAGGCGCGGAGGGCAGAGCAGGGCGCTGGCGCCTTGGCCTTGGCTCCTGCAGGAGGGGACCAAGCAGAGACCGTGATCCACAACCTGGAGGGGTTACTAGCAGGAGTCCCAGACTATCAGGGGATCGAGGAGGTCCCCTTGGTTGCACAGATCCACACAGTGGCTGTGGAACCCAGGATGCACCGCCTATTGAGGCGGGTGGCACGAGCGGTGGCATGCTACAGAGAGCATAACCCACCATAGTAGACGCCTAGGTTTCATTTCCGCTATTATTTTGAGAGACATACGTCTTAGATGTACTGAGAACGTTTGGATTTATGAGACATGTACACTTATTTTTGAGCGCCTTAGTGCGTCGCACGATATATATATATATATATTGATTTTGGATGGATCTCTTACATATGATGATGTTTTTATATGCTATGCAAATGTCTAATACACATGTGATCTTATGTATTAGTTGCACAACATGCGATCCATGTATTTTTATATTTTTGGCAAGCTTAAAAGCACACACACACATGCAAACTATGCTTGGAAAAGAATTTATTTTCATATGCTTATGTTTATTCCTAGATGGATCCTTTCTTCACGTGACTATGTGTTTTATATGCTATGCGACTGTTCGACACACATGTAATCTGATGTATCTACGTGCATAACAAACGACCCATCGCGGAATGTATTCACACACACGCATATATTTTATTTTTATGAAAGCTTGAAAACACACATGAGAATCACATATGCAAAATATGCTTTATGAGAAATGAAACGGGCATGCCCCCCAGCATCGTGTCTCAATTCGAGGTGCATGCCCCCCAAGCTTCAGTCCATTGAAAATGGGTTGAAGGTTGACATAATTATTATGCGCTCGAAATGCACGAGCTCACGTTTCATTGTTTTAACGAGGTTGACATAATGGCTATGAACCATCCTTGGAACTCCTTGTTTCATTTTTTTAGGGAGCTTGACACAAGATCAGGAACTATGCTCCGCCCGAACTTCATCATAATGAGCAGGAAATCGGGGCTTCCAAGAGTGGCACTCCCAATGGGAGTTCAATGTCTCGGAAGTCGGGACCCAATGCCCCTAGGACACTATGCACGATGGCGGCATTGCTGGATACAGACATGGGAGAGGTGGCCACGTAGTTGATCTGAGGTGAGACAGATGCAACTAGTGGCTGAGAACCAAGAGGGAAGGGCAATTGTGCCGGAGGGGCTTGTGGACGAATGAACGATAATTGGTCCATCGTCACCATTATTCCATCGTGTGGAAAGCAAATCACATGGAAAAGTGAAGAAACAAGGGCTCCCATTGCATACACATAGTCACGACCAAGGAGAAGACTGAAGTCTAAAGAGCCTTGGGTAACCGAGACGTCTATATAGATAGTCTTGCCTCCCAAAGTGATAGGGAACTTTGGAAGGATCCCTAATGGTTGACTCGTTCCTCCATCAAAAGCGGTGAGATTCGGCGCGACAGGTACAAGTGATGGGGAACCCAAAGCCTGCCAAGTAGTAACGGGCATGAGACTAACCGATGCACCTTCATCCAATACAGTGCCAGGCAGCGCCATATGGGAAGCATAGGCAGTGACCCAGAAAGGCACATGGGATGGAAGGGGAGGGGTAGTCAAACAGCTCCAATCGAAGGAAACAACCGAACTACTTGGTGCGGGAACCATATGGTTGCCCCCCTGCTCGGAAGGAACCGAATTGGAATTCTCCAGAGAGGTTGGGATGGGAAAACCATCATCGAGCTCAAGAGAATCCGATGAGACGAGAAGAACATGGGAATTTGACTCTTTTGAAACAGAGTGGACGACACTCTGTCCGACCAATGGTTGGTCTGGAACAGGCTGGGCACAGCCAGGTTTGGGAAGAGGGGCCTGGACAAGAGGAGAATGTGAACCAATCTCATTGTCGGGAGGCGTATGATTTGCAGCTACAGATAGACGTTGATATCCAACGGGGAGTTGGGGCGGGGGAGCTGGGAGACTTTCCAAAATAAGGGAGGCTTTATCCATGAGTGGACAAAGGTGAAGGGGATGATTGCCTTCACAAAGTCTGCAGGGGATTCGAATCTTCCCTTTCCCCTTGCCATTCCCAACTGATGAGGTAACATCACCGTGAGCCTCAGTGGACGATGTGGGGCAGGCCGGATCACGAGACCATACTTCTAGGATCCTGGGAATGCCAGGACAATCACGAAGAAGATGGCCCTCCTTGCATAATTAGCAAGGAAACTTAACCTTCCGCGGAGGAGCGGAAAGGGGCCCGACTTCAGGTGTGCTCGAGGGAACAACAGTTGTGCTTATAGCCTCTCCTTTAGGAGACTTCTTCTTCTTGTTATTCTTGTTATTCTTCTTATCCACTTGGTTATTCGAATCGAAACTTTCACCAGGCGAAGTATAAGAAGGAAACGTAGAAGTAGGTGTCGAAGGAGAGAGGTCCACCTTAGGTTCAACGTGATGTTGTGCAGGTGGAGGGACTGATGGAGTATCAGCCGACACAGTAGGGACTAGAGCGGTTGAAAACAACCAAACAGGCAACCCGACAGTTAACCCTGGAAGGGATAACGTCGCCATATAAGGAGCACCAACATTCCCAAGAGGAGGGAAATAACTAGGATTCCCGTCAGGAGGGGAACTTAGGTTGGTGAATCCTGGAAAAGTTTCCATAGCAAAAGAAAACCTACTCAGCTAACGCACACAAGATCTAACCAGGTAATGTTATCGTGGCCAAATGAATTTTAAGACACAGGAACTGAACTTGACCTTTTCATGTTTCGAGAGTCAAGAAAAGGACGAAAAGATGACTCTATCTACTTCGAATGTTTAATGAGCACGAAGTGACAAGACGCTCACTTACACCTTTTCTTTTAGAGAGTCTGAAAAGGATCAAAAGCGACTACTCACCTTTATGAGATCAGCATCTCCAATCACCTTTATGTCTCTGATTCCCATGTCTTTGGTAGCGTTTAAGCCCAATATCAAAGCCTTATATTTTTCTGTATTGTTGGTGACCTGAAAAGTCAGCTTAAAAGATAGATGTGTGCTTTCTTTTTTTGGAGACACCACCACCACTCCTACTCCCGCAGTTTCCTTTGAATAGGCTCCATCAAAGAACATCTCCCAAGCCTGTGTCCCTTCTTCTTCCATGGCTTGGCCTATTGGTTTCTTGAGCTGCACTGAGGCCTTATGGGATTCTTCAATTTGGAGAATACATTCTCCAAAGTCAGTGTCCAGAGCATAAATGGGATGATTAGTGGGATTCTTCTCATCACTGATGATATAGGCCAACTGTGATGCCCTGTACAATCTTCTGCTTGCTCCCCCAAAAACTGGGATAGTGGCATAAGATAAATCATTTTTCAATGTCCCACGTAGCCTTTTAATCCACCCTATGGACAGTAGCATGCCAAACTTAGGAGGGACATCTACTATCACAATATCCATCATCATGCTTTTCATGGGCAGTTGAGTTAGGGTGATAGGTAAGTCTTTGACTAACCCCAGACATTTTACCTTCCTTGAATCAAAGGAGAACAAATCATGATAAGGTCTAGTAATTGTTACACAGTAATTTGTCACTATCTGCATTACCAGTCCTTCTACTATGTCATGTGTCTAAGAAAAACATGCTCATATTGAAAAAATTCTCTCTTATGCTACCAATTGACCCACTTTTCCTAAGTTATCTGCCTCATCGTGACTATGGACTTAATATACGCATTGAACAATGCTCATAAACAGTCCAGCCGTGCTTACAACATGGAAGTACATTTGTTTCCTGCGACGGTTTGATTTCATGCCCCGTCGCGAGGCTATTCGATATCCTTAGCAATTGTCTGAGTGGCTATATTACTTACTAACGATGTCAGTGCTAAGGATCTATTATACATCCGTGATGATCTAGATTGGCCGAATTCGTTCCAACAGTCGGCCTGCTGGATGACTCCAGACCTGGTTGTTGGCCTAGTTTGTGTCGCCCTTCCTTCCCTGGTATGGTAGTTCCATCAATTGTGATACCTTCCTTGGGGATAAGCTCTCTCTTCTACCTTTGATGGAGACTCCTTCTCCTATTTAAACACTCACCTTTGCTATGATCAGCTAGTTGGTAAATTCTTAGATTGAGCAGTGTTGTTAGTGCTTTTAGGTTTGATAGATAGCTAGTGTGAGTGTGAACAAGTGTGAGAGTGTTGATAGCTTGTGGAAGGTTGTGAAGTTCCCTTGACTTTATGTAAAACTTATGAGTGAGACAGAGACATTGTGTGTTGGGAGAAACATCTTCAAAGAGTGAATGCTTAAAGGACATGTTGGTTGGATTCCTCTAAGAAGGCTTGTGACTTCAAGAATTTGGTTGTAAGCTTGCTCTTATTTCACTATTAATACAATCAATGATTTTTTCCTATGTCTTGTATGTAATTTAATTGATAGCTCGTGACTTCTTGACTTTGTGAGTAAATAGATCATTGTTGTTTTCTGGTTACGTGCTTTGCTGTATTTCCTTTGCATTGTTTCAGGTTGATCACTCGTTGAGGAGAAGGAAGCGAAAGCTGGAGCAACACAACGGAACTCCATCAACCACCGGTTGAGGTAGGCATCCAACTATGACTATTTAAGGAAAGCTATTTTTGATCTGTCCTTGTTTGTGACTAGACCCACTCTAGGGCTAGAGGGGTTGCCTCTGTCCGTAGAGGGAACACTTTCCTGCATCACAAATTGGCGACTCCACTGGGGAGTCTATCCTATGTTCTTCTCTTTGCTCTTATTTTGATTTTGATTTGGTCTCTCTTTCTTTTTTGGGGATTAATTCTCAGTCTTTTGGGTCACCTAGATTGATCTGGGAGGTCCCTCTATTGTCTCTTAGATTGGTTGGTTTTTGTTTGGGAGTTTTTGGCTCATTTGCCATTGTTTTTCACATCATCGCGGAACATAGTCTAACAGTCATGTTGACATCGTGGTCACACTTTTGTAAAATCCTGTGCATCGCTGAATAACATCACACAGTTGCAATGACCTCTGAAATCGGTCCATCACAGGAAAGACGTGTCCTTCCGCGACGACGTCGCCCTGTTGCTATAGCTAGCTGCTTATCAGCGCTAGTTGCTAGTGTTGTACTTACGACAATACCTATAGAATTGATTTTCTCAATTCTACCTCCTGAGTTTGCCAGTCCTCTTGATCCCTTGCCTTTCTCACTTGCTCAGTTATTTGTTTTTCACTGTTTATGGTCAAGGCACTCTTTCTTTGGCTTTGTTGAATGAATCTTGCCTTTTTGCCCGTGTGACCTAGTTCATTATTTCAAGTTTCTTGAATCAATTGTCTTGGTTTCTAGTTTGTTCAAGATACATCTATAGATTTCTTGTTGGTTTGATTGAACCTTCCTCATTCTTTATTTTTGGTTGATTTTTAGTGGCAATTATTGAACCAAACTTTAGTATTAATTCGATTTCTTTTCACTACCGAACATAGATCACGATTGTTTGGATCAACCGGTTTCTTTCACACTTGCTTGTTTGCTTCTTTGAATTTGAAAAAAAAATCAAAAATCAAAAGACTACATTCATTTAGTGTGCGAAAGTGAAAGTGAATTTGCATTTCAAGGTTGCATATTGGAAAGAAAATGATAAAATCTTTCATTAGTAGTGCTCATGCACTGTAGGAATTGATCTTTGTATGAATTGTGTGATTTCGTTTGCTCATCTTGGTTTTCTTGGTTTGGGAATGATCTCTCTACCCTCTCGTAGGTAGGTGTTCATTGAAGTAAAAGGATGTTTCATTCATTCTAGCTGCATCCTAGGTTTTGTTGTATACACACGATAAGGCCTGAAAACTGAAATATAATTCAAGATCAACTTTAAAATGAACTGAATAAATCTAACAACACATTGGAACATAACGCTCATTAACTAGAGGTCTAGGCTAGAGATGTGCTCCGGCGTTGTTAAACCTAGTCACTATTGTTCTCGCTCAAGGTTGGGTGATTCCTCCTTCTGTGACTCAATAGTGGTCTAGTACGGAATTCTACTCCCATGTACCGTCAAGTATATGTTGGGAGACCCCACTAGGTTATCATCCTATATCCATAGGTAGTCGTGTCTACCGCCTTGCAAACTGTAACGCACCGAACACAACATTTGAGAAGATTGACTACTATACGGAAAGTCCTTGGTTTTCATATGACTGCCAAGGTGTATATGCAGTTTTACGGGTTGTTTGGTAAACCTTTTGCCTAGTTCTCTAGAGTAGTCACTTTCGTCCCTTTTCATACTCCCTAAAAGAAAAGGTCCATCTGAGCACTTGTCCTTTCAGGCTTATTAAACCTTGAAAGAGATAGAGTCACCTTTTCATCCTTTCCTCGACTCTTGAAACATGAAAAGGTCAAGTTTTGTTCTCGTGTCATAAAATTTACTACCCACGAAATATCCCTGGTAACAGTTCAAGTTCTTAGTTGTGATAAGAGTGTTTTTCAGGCTAATTCTCGATGGCAACATTCCCCGATTCTACTAGCCAAGGTTTTCCCCCAGATGGAAATCCTGGTCTGTTTCCTCCATTTGGAAATGTTGGTGCTCCGTATATGGCAACATTGTCTTTACCTGGGTTAACCATCGGTTTGCCCGTGTGGTTGTTTTCAACCTCGGTGGTCTTGAGCATCATGACTCCTGTTCCACCATCTCCTTCATCTGAACCATGACATGATGATTCCAAGGTTGAGCCTATGCCTTCTTCCCCTGTTTCTTCCTCCTCCTCTCCTCCTTCGCCTGGCGAAAGTTTTACATCTAGTAACCAGGAGACTAAGAAGAAGAAGAAAAAGATGAAGAAGAAGAAGAAGTCTGATAAACGCAAGGCCACCTACGCATCTACTGCTCTGAGTACATCTCAGGTTGGACCACCTTCTGCTCCTCTGCAGAAGGTTAGGTTTCCTTGTAAATTGTGTAAATGTGACCATCTTCTTCGTGATTGTCCTGGCATTCCTAGGATCTTAGAAGTATGGTCTCACGATCTGGCTCATCCCTCATCATCCTCTGAAGCTCATGGTGATGCTACCCTATGAACTAGCAACAGTAAGAAGAAAGGGAAGATTTGATTCCCCTATAGGCTATGTGAAGGCAACCATCCCCTTCACCTTTGTCTGCTCATGGATAAAGCTTCCGCCGTTTTGGAAAGTCTTACAGCTTCTTCACCCCAACTTCTCGTTGGTTATCAGAGGCTCTCTTTAGACCCTCTCCCCGTCGACCAAGATATTGACTTAGATTCTTCTCTTGTCTGTCCTCCTCTTTTTGAACCTGGCTGTGCTAAGCCTGATCCAGACCAACCGTTGGTCAGAGAGAGTGTCGACTTGGGTTCACCAGCTGTTGATCACTTTGTTTCGAAAGAGTGTCATGCTCATGTTCTTCTCATCTCATCAGATTCTCCTCAGTTCGAAAATGACCCTCCTATCCCCGCTAGTCAAGAGGGTCCTTCTCCGATTCCTCTAGAGCATGGTGGCAATCATATGATACCCCCACCAATTAGTTCGGTCATTTCCTTTGACTGGAGTCACTTGACTACTTTCCGCCTTCCATCCTATGTGCCTTTCCAGATTACAGTATATGCCTATGATAAGGCAGTACCTAGCACTATCTTGGATGAGGGTGCATCTGTCAGTCTTATGCCTTCCACTACTTGGCAAGCTTTGGGCTCCCCACAGCTTGTGCCAGTCACACAGAATCTGTTGGTGTTTGATGGAGGAACCTGTCAACCTTTAGGGATCCTTTCGAAGTTCCCTGTTACTTTGGGAGGCAAAACCATCTACATAGATGTAATGGTTGTCCAAGGTGCTTTAGATTTGAGTCTTCTCTTTGGCCATGACTATGTTTATGCCATGGGCGCCCTCGTATCTTCACTTTTCCATGTGGTTTGTTTTCCACATGACAAAAGAGTGGTAACCATAGATCAATTATCGTTCTTTAGTTCCCTGGAGCCTCCTGTGCAGCGGTCGTCTCCTATCGATTCTTATCTATAAGCAGTACCTTCCTTGCCACAGGTCAATTATGTGGCTACCCGTTCTGTATCTGCCTCTGCTAATGATCATGCAGATGGTCTAGTACATCATGTACTAGGGGCATTGGAACCTGATCTATCATTTGTGCCTCATGACATGTGTTCCTCCCAGAGTGCATTTCTTCCATCTAGTGAAGAGCTCTTGGGAGCCATGTTCTCATCTGGCCCATGAATGGGTGTTCTGAGCACAGTTTCTTGTCTTGTATCAAGCTCGTTAAAAAATGAAACAAGGAGTCTCGAGCATAGTTCCTGATCTTTTGTCAAGCTTGTTAAAAAATGAAACAAGGGTGTCAAGAATAGTTCTTGATCTTGTGTCAAGCTCGTTAAAAAATGAAACAAGGGTTATGAGGAACAAGGGTTATGAGGATAGTTATTTTACCGTGTCAACCTCATTAAAAAATGAAACCACTCCCTTTCCAAATCAAGTTTTTGATTAAGATCTCGTAAAATCTGAGTCGAGTCTTTCCGAGATCGTCGAAAGTGAACCTTCATTCCATCCACCTCGTTGAATGCAATGAAGCTTGGGGGGCATGTACCTCGATTTGCATCATTATGATGGAGGCATGCGAACTCATAACAAGCACAGTTTTTTGTTTCAAGATTGTGTAAACATGAAACCGAATCCAAGCAGAGTTCTCCATGGTTCAAGCTTGTGTAAAAATGAACCCATACCTGATTTACATCTCGTGATTTCTGTTTATCTACTAAATTCTGCTAGATGAGCCTTGGTTGTTTCATTCCATTGCCACCATCTCTTTCTCTAATCATATGCTTTCACTTGGTTGTTTTTCCTTTCCTGAGGAACCTCTATGATGAGTGGTTTTATTAGCCAGCCTCTTGACCATTACATGTTTTGAGTAGTTCCACCATTGCTGGAACCAGTTGCTACCCTTTATAGCACTCGTTCCTCTAGGACGAGTCACCTTTAAGCTCTTTTCTGACTTGTAAAGTATGAAAATATTGCTGAGTTTTTCCTTTCAACTGGTTAAATGAAATGAGAGGCGGTCTGCTTTAAGCTCTTTTCTGACCGTGTAAACGTGAAAATATTGCCGAGATTTTGTCGTTTCAGGCTCGTTATTGGTTATGAAACGGCGTGGTTTCGATCACTTTTCTACTTTTTCGGGCTCGAGAGACACAAATCTATGAAAAATACCCCCTTTGAGTTTTATTTTCCATGTCTTTTTCAAACTCCCTAAGCATGAAAAAGACTCCGAGTTTTACCTATGTCAGACTCATTAAACTCTGATGACATTGGACTCGTCACCATGACAAGACTCGAGCTTCTCCTCCCTAGGGCTTGTTAAACTATTACTAGGTTGGATTCGACCGAAGGTTGAACTTATATTACAAGCATATGCTATCCCCTTCAAGCTTGTTTCCAAAAATAATTGGAGTACTTGCCAGCAAAGGTGGGGGGAAAATTTGGAAATCATCATTGATTGTCTATGGCAACTAGTCACTCTTAAACATCAACACTTTTGCTTCTTGTCGGGTTGGGGTATCCATACATCATCATTTGGCCTTCAGCAGGTTTGGGTTGTCATTTAGCCTCATTCCATCTAATCTATGTTGTTTCCACTAAGCCTCTAATCCCTTGGAACCTAAATGTTTCCACCCTCTGGAGTCATGTCGCCAACATGTTCAAGAGTATAATCCTTCTACAGTTTACACCCTCATTTTCTTCTCTAATACTCTGTTTCACCATATACCACTTGTTCCTTGTCTCCTGTCGTTAATGGGGGAAACATTATGGCCCTCCTGCAACAGGTCGTCTCTTGTTGACATCATCTCATTATCCAATAGATTGATCTATAGATCCCTTTTGGTACCTTGGAGCTTTCATGCCTCAATGGCAAGTTCTTCGCACCTGATGGTCGACTTACATCATTGGTTGTCGATTGGGTGATTCCACAAGTGTTCGACTTCAACTCATTCTTCACACTTCGTGGATTGTACTGGACAATACCTTGAGAACCATTGGCATTATTAGTGGTTTCTCTCGCACTTGTTAACGGTTTGCATCATTGACTGGTAATCAAGCGATTTTCTCTCATGCTAGACTTCAGCACCTCTATTTGCATGTTAGAATTTGTACTATGATCGGTTGGGTTCAAGACCCCAAACTCAGATTACACATGTTTTGGCTCCATGGATTGGTTCATGATTACATGACTCATTGATGGATGGCTGCAACCATGCCTGAGCCTTCATGGGTGGCTGCGACCATACCTTTATCATTATCATGGTCTTATTAGCTAGATGGTTGTGTCCATACCATAGACCTAGTTCGTATGTCTTCTGAATGGTTGTGTCCATGCCTAGACTACATGTATTTCACTATTAGAGATATCAGTTGTACTTGCACCTGCAGGTTCTTCCTGATGGTATTCTAGCTCAGTCAGTTTCGTAAATCATTTCGCCCCTCCCACTCTCTCGAGCTTCATACCTTAGGGGGCATCTATTACACAGTAATTTTTCACTGTCTGCATTCCCAGTCCTTCTACTGTGTCATGTGTCTAAGACAAACATGCTAATTTTTAACAAATGCTCTCTTATGTTGCCAATTGAACCACTTTTCCTAAGTTATCTGCCTCATCGTGACTATGGATTTAATATACACACTGAACGACGCTCATAAATAGTCTAGCCACACTTACAGCATGGAAGTACAGCTATTTCCTGCAACGGTTTGATTTTATGCCCCGTCGCGAGGCTATTCGATATACTTAGCGATGGTCTGATTGGCTATATTACTTACTAGCGATGTCAGTGCTAAGGATCTGTTATACACCTGTGATGATCCAAATTAAGTGAATTTGTTCCAATAGTCGGCCTTCTGGATGACTCTAGACCTGGTTGTTGGCCTAGTTTGTGTCGCCCTTCCTTCCTTGGTATGGAAGTTCCGTCAATTGTGCTACCTTCCTTGGGGATTAGCTCTCTCTTCCACCTTTGATGGAGACTCCTTCTCCTATTTAAACACTCACCTTTGCTATGATCAGCTAGTTGGTAAATTCTTGGATTGAGCAGTGTTGTTAGTGCTTTTGGGTTTGATAGATAGCTAGTGTGAGTATGAACAAGTGTGAGAGTGTTGATAGCTTGTGGAAGGTTGTGAAGTGCCCTTGACTTTATGTAAAACTTATGAGTGAAAGAAAGAATTTGTGTGTTGGGAGATCCATCTTCAAAGGGTGAATACTTGAAGGACATGCTGGATGGATTCCTCTGAGAAGGCTTGTGACATCAAGACTTTAGTTGTAAGCTTGCTCTTATTTCACTATTAATACAATCAATGATGTTTTCCTATGTCTTGTATGTAATCTACTTGATAGATCATGACTTCTTGACTTTGTGAGTAAATAGATCATTGTTGTTTTATGGTTACATGCTTTGTTGTGTTTCCTTTGCATTGTTTTAGGTTAATCACTCGTTGAGGAGAAGGAAGCGAAAGCTGGAGCAGTGCAACGGAACTCCATCAACCACTGGTTGAGGTAGGCCTCCAACTATGACTGTTTAAGGAAAGATATTGTTGATCTGTCCATGTTTGTGACTAGACCTACTCTATGGCTAGAGGGGTTGCCTCTGTCTACAGAGGGAACACTTTCCTGCATCACAGTAATGTCAAGGCCCAACTCTTCCATGATAGCTTTGGGCATCAGATTATGGCTAGCGCCTATGTCCAATAGATAGTTGTGGAGGATTTTGTCGTGAATGGTCAAGGAGACATAAAATGATGGGGAAATGTCATCAGCAGGTTTAGTCATAGGGCTAAGCACAACTGCAGGTTTATCATCTTGTAAATTCACATAGTCAGTGGATGCTTGTGTGGCTTTCAGCTCAAGGGCGTCAAGGATGGGCTTCCTAAAGGCCTCACTCTTTACAAGTTCTATCAGAGGTATAGATATTTTCAACTTCTGAACTTCTAATTCAAAACTAAAAGGGGAAAGGGACTTGTCAGGGCCTCTTACCTCTTGAGCTGGTGTTTTTAGGAGGATGGGATCAGCTGCTGGTTTCTTTTGTATGTTGATCTGCTGCTCTATGGGGATAGCAGCTCTTTGAACAAGATTCTCTTTGAAATTACTTGTTCTTGACCTCAAATTATATCTTTTCTATTCTTCAGTCTGTAGGACAACTTTTCTGTCCCCACTCTTGATTTGTTTGATCCCTGAGTAATGACTCTTCGTAGGCAGTTAATGTCAAAAAGGAAACACTTCCCTTGTCTTCCATGCAGTGAATCTCATCCTCTTCATCTAACTATTCCTCCTCCATGACTACGTTCTGAAAAAGGAGTCTTAACCCTTTGCTCCTCACTGGAATCTTTGACCCTTTGCATGATCTGCAATTGCTCATTTGCTCTTATGAATGGATTTGGGTTTCTAGGAGCAGATTTATTAGGTAGCCTTGCTTTCCCAAAACTCTGCTCAACCTTCAGCTTGGATATTTCAGTAGCCAATGACTCTATCATTTTAGTCATTTTGTCTATCTTGGGCTTTGAAGATGAAGAAGAAGAAGAAGAAGCCTCACATCTCTGCCTCCTTCTATCATCATGGCCTTTGAGTTTCTCTGCAGCCATGATATTGGATTCCACTTCCAATGCTCCATCTTTCATTTCAGCTAGAGTAGCACATCTTCTTTCTCTTAATAGCAAGCATAAATCAGAATCAAAGGCATTGACATAGGTGAGTTTAGCAGAGGTGGGGGTGGGCTTTACTTCAGCTGGTATCTTGCTATACATATGATTGAATCTTTTATTAAATTAAACAATGACTCCCCATTTTCCCTTTTCGGGTTGCCAAACTTAGTATGGTAGTATAGCAGATCTTTCTTATCTCCCCAGTGTTTTAAAAACACATCATCTAATGCTTCAATGCCTACTATAGACCTAGGGGTCAGCTCTCTGAACCACTTTATAGCCTCTCCATCAAGTCTTTGGACAAATACTCTCATCCACACATCATCTTCACTAATATCTAAATTATCAGCATAACTAAAAAAGACTCAAGGTGTTCTTCAGCTGTTACTCCCTCTATAACAGTGAACTTAGGCATGTATTTCTGATATTCTCCTGCAGGCATGGCATTCAAAGGAACAGGAAGAACCAGAGGTCCATACCTAGCAACTATGATTCATTCCATTTTGGTAGGTGCTTGTGGGCTTGCCATGATTGGGGTAGATGGAAGAGTACTAGAAGTTTGGAAGGTAGGGAGCTGAGAAATGAATGACAGGGCTGAAGTAAACTAATGGACTACAGGGGAGGTTTTATTTGGACTGAGATCCAAAGAGGAACTTAATGAACAAGGAGCTTTATGAATCTCTGAGAGTATTTCTTGACTAATAATGCTAGGCTCTATATTTTCAACATGTGCACGCTCAGCTACAAGCCTTTCTTGCAGAGATACATAAGATTGTTTAGGCTTACCTGATCATGATGCTCATTTTCTTGATGTCTTGCTTGACTTGACAATCTTCTCAGGGTCAGGCACTGGGTTAGCTGGTGATTTCTGAGGATTTCTTCGAGTTTGTCTTACAAATTGAGCCAAAAGTATGACGTGGAGTCGCCAAAAGGTGTGTCCTCTAGTAGAGTCGCTAGATAGATGGTTACAACCAAAGATGTGTCCAGAATTTGTCTATCATCAAACATGGATCTATGTCATTCTCCCATGGAAGCTGAGCTTCAATCTCCTCTCCCTGGCAATGGTGCCAATTATGTTAGGATTCCAAGAAACTCTCCTAGGTTGTAGCTCAGAGATCCCTGGTAACATATAAATTCAACTATTGTTGCATGTTTAATGGAAGGAATGAAGGTTTGGTTCAAGCCAGATAACCACTGCTACTTTGTTTCACTCTAGAAATGCATGAACACCCTCAGACAACAAGGTTGTAGACCACCAACGCTCACAGTTTTAGATATTAGGTGAATATGGAGAATACTAACCACACCAGCAGATACACAAGACGATGTGATGGCTGGTTGCAACTAGTAAAGAAACCTGTAAATCTAATCTACTAATGCAAAGACATGATGACAACTCTCTTGCATTAGATAGAAAGAAACCTAGGCAACCTATTCAATGATGCATACAATATTCTAACACAGAGATAAGATGACAGTTATCTAGTGCTAAACATCAAGAGATCAAGAACACAACATATCAGGTGCAAGCTTGGAATAGAGGAAAATGGAAAGTGAGCAGTTAATAGCAAAAGAAGCTTGTATTAGTTGAAAATGAAGATGAGACGCCACAAGTGACAAAATATCTACAGTCTCCAGAAGTTGAACCTTACGTCAAATGCCAACCTTGATTACATATTGCTTCTATATATTTACAGATTTACATTACAAAGGCACTTGGCCATTTAGGTATGGAGGGGTCATAATTGACCACCAACCTCATTTAACTACCTAATGGAGTCTCTGAACGCGTTTGCTTGCTTTAATGAGTGAATCTAATCTGTTAAGGTGATGTGTTGTCCTTTTAGGTGGTTGGAGTGCTTGTACCAGTGTAGTCCATGACTTCTAAATTCAGTTACAGAGTCGTGCTTTTCCTTTTCTCCCTTGGCCATGATTTCTATTAAATATGGTGGTTCGGAGTCTAACTGTGACTAATGTTGGCAAACTCTTTATCTCCTTCTTCGGGCAACAAAATGGTCAGAGGACATGGAATGCATGGGTAGGTGGATTTTTTGGGTGAGTAGGAAGAATGGTCGTCGGATCGAGGAAATGGACAACGGAGATGGCTTGGCGAAGGCTATTGGCCGAGGTGAGAGTAGGGTGAGTTGGAGCCGTTGGATATTCAGTGGATAGATCAGATGCTCCTCGTGAAATGAAGCTACACAGACATCTATCGGGTGAGCGGATTTGTCAGGCGATAATGGTATTCATCGGACCGATTTCGGGCGCTAAGCGGTAAAAGCCCGTGGTCGCGCAATTCCATTCAGCGATCAACACATAATATTGGATGAGAGAGAAAAACCACTCTCATCGTGTGCTATCGTTCAATAAAGTTGTTGGTGTGATGAGAGAAAAGACCATCAGATCTTGGCAGAGGTGATCTGATGGTGGGGAATGGTAGACAGGTCGCCTTTATTGGGTGCGACGGGAGCCGTTGGATCGGTGGGGTGATCAATAGTGGAGATGAGGCACGATGAGTTATGAAGGTGCGAAGACATATGGTAAGGTCTTATGGTAGGTTTAGGTTTTATGCTCAGGGCTAAAGTTAGAAGGGGTTATTTTGTCGAGTTTAGGAGGCAAATAGGGGAAACAGAGATGGAGGAGAATAAGCGGGGTAGAGGAAGAAAACAGAAAGTGAGCAATGTGAGACTCCCTTTGAACATAACTAATCAGACCATGATCCTTTCTGACCTTAAAAAATCAACATTACATAGCAGGGATAACAAGAGCTATGAATTGAGGATGGACAGAATGCCTACCTACAAAGATCAGGCAGAAACGCGGCCCCTCGATCAGAATGCAGGGATGGCGTGGATAGGATTTCAGGGGTGCGGACAAGGCTGAGGCTGAGGAGGACCTAGTAGAGGTCGTAGACAATTGATTTGATACAATTGCAGAGGGTTAGGACACTATGCCCGCAATTTCACTAATCCAACGTGCCTTTCGTGAAAGTATCACACATTGTTTGATCATGAGACAGAAGATTGTCCTATGCTGATAGCTAGGATACGTGAAAAACGAGCGCTACAACCTCCCCTGACTTAGAATCTACAGATGATGAGGTCTGAGCTGCACAAGGAAGATCCAAATGAAAATATAGTTCTTCAAAGTGGAATCGTGATAGGAGATGACAAGGGGAAACAACCAGAAGACAGTACCTGGGTTTGCAAAACCCCGATGAAAGAAGTTGAGTTTGATTTGGAGCACACTCACGTAACATTCATGGAAGCTAAGAAGAGCTTCGTTGAGGCCTCCACTTTAGGAAGAAAATATAAACCAGAACCAGAGATGGACCCCTCTATGCTCACTACTTTCCTGGAAACATGTATGAAGTTACTGCACGATAGTAAGGCTGTGAAAGGGTTACAGGAACTTATCAATAGATTTGTTGGGACCAGGCTAGGTGAACCGTGCGCTATCCGAAAGATAGAAAAGCATAAAATAAGGATGGGGAATGAAATGAGACTCACCACACAGATTAGAGAATAAGAGATGGATCAAGTCATTATGGATTTGGGATCAGATGTGAATGTTCTACTGAAATAGATGTGGGAGAGAATGGGGAGAACTACACTGCAATGGTCTCTGATTCAGCTAAGAATGGTGAACCAATAGAAAATCATACCCATGGGGTGATTGCAGGGAGTAATAGTGGATATTGAGGGAGCGAGCACACCGACAGATTTTGAAGTAATAGAGATTGTTGACGACAACAATCCCTACCTCGTGCTCTTGGGAATTGACTGGGCCACTGATATGAATGGGGTAATTAATTTGAAGAAGCAAAAGATGATATTTGAGAAGAAATCACTGTGTGTAATTATACCCCTGGACCCTACTGAAGGATCACGCTATACAGAGCTGGTCCGCGAATATGAGAGTGATGATGATCTAGACTACATTTACAAGATAACCGTGCGAGACCAAGACTGGGTGAATCCTACCATGGATGGGTGGATTACGTGAGAGTGCGAGAGTTCTTGCACTTCAGATTTCGACAAAGAAGTAGAATGATGGCAGAATTAGTTACACGAGATAACTACATTGAATTGCAACATGATTGAATTAGTTACTGATTATGTACATGAGTAAAGACCCTGCTATATGCATGGAAAGTAGTCAAAATAATGTTTCAACATACTGCCATTGACAGGACCTTCATTTAAGTCAGTTTCATCCAAATTTTTTAGGAAGTAGGTGTTGTTTCCTTGGACTGTTTGGATAACAAATGGTCCTCTCCAAAGAGAATCAAATTTTCCATGTTTCCCTTTATCTTCCCTTCTTGAGTCCCACTTGAGGACTTTGTCACCTATGCTGAAATCTTCAGCTTTAGTCTTTCTATCAAAAACTTTCTTTAACTTTTATTGGAGAACTTGTACTCTGCTGTAAACTTGGTCCTTGGTTTGTTGCAAACATATTATCTGATTGACCCTTCTTTGCATGTCATTTGGCTCAGCTTGACTTTCTTGAAGCAGTTTCATAATAGGAACCCCTAGTGATGAAGGAAATTTGGCTTCCAGTCCATAGACTAACTCATATGGGCTGACACCAAGGGATCTCTTGGTTGTTAGTCTATCTGCCCATAGGGCATTTACAAGTTTCTTATGCCAATTTTTCTTATTTTCTTCCAACACCTTCTTGATGATGTTTATCAGGCTTTTATTTGATGACTCAGTTAGGCCATTTCCTTGAGGGTAGTAGGTAGTGGAATGACCCAAAGTAATATGAAATTTGTGGCATAAATTCACCATTTTCTTGGATCTGAAGGCAGCAACGTTGTCTATTATTATCTTGTTGGGACAACCAAATCTAGACAATATGTTGTTCTCCAAAAACTGAATGATTACTGAATCATTTGCCTGTCTACAAGGGATGGCCTCAATCCATTTGGTGAAGTAGTCTGTGGCTGTGAGGATCCATCTGTGCTGGCCTGAGGATGAGGGATGAATTTCCCCAATGAAATCCAAACCCCATTGCTGAAAAGGTCTTTCTGTTGCAATAGGCCTCAAAGGGAGTGGTAGTAACTTTCTCTTTCCCTCAAATATTTGACACCTATGGCATGAGGTGGTGAAACTTTTTACATCAGGGAACAGAGTGGGCCAATAGTAACCAGCCCTTAGTATTTTATCCACAGTGGACTTCCAGTACAAATGTCCATCACAATCACCTGAATGAAATTCCTTTATGACATTGTTAGCCTCATCTTCAATTAAGCAGTTTAGCAATATACCCTCATGGTTTTTCCAAAGAAAATTTCCATCTATGACACAAAATCTTGAGGCTTTCATTTTTAAGAACCTACATTTAGTTCTGGACAATCCTGGGGGAGCACACAGGTTTTGCAATATATAACAGATATCAGAATACCACAGGGATTGTTCAAAGACCACAATGATCTTTGGAGTCGCCAGCTCTGGTTCACTGTCTAGTTGGTTGATGTCCAAGGCTTGGAAATTTGTTTCAGACATTAATTTAGCCAAACCTTGCCCTTTTATCAATTTTGTAGGTTTTATTTCAATGTCAAATTCTAAGATGTTGGCAATCCATTTTCCTCTTCTGCCCTCCAAATTCTCTTGAGTGAGTATATCTTTGACAATGGGACTTGGTACATAAGCTATAACATGGGAGTATAGGATATAGATTCTAAAGTCTTTGATGGATTTGACCAAG